>JAQIXQ010000831.1:0-20553 GCA_034700485.1 Pseudosinella alba
GGCCAAGGTCAGCTCGGAAGAGGGCTTTGACAATTTCCTCACAATTGCCATGCAAGGCTACCCGGCCTGGGCGGCTTCTAATGGCCTCGAGCCAAGCCCCGTGATTCCAGATGGGATCTCCATAACCAGGTCTTCGGAACATGTGAACACCATCGGAGAAATCTGGTATGAGGATTTCAAATTATAATTACTTTACATACTGGGAATCTAATCTCTAATCCTCCATTTTCCCAAAACTATTTCGCAAATGACAGGAACCAACAAATTTTCAACTACCCAAACTTGGTTGTCGAAAGCGTTAGTTCAAATGTGCTTGAGGGTTCGATCAACTTATATTGTCTGATGCGAAATATCTCAATTGTCGGAGAATATGAAGTTACTGGAAGCGTCTTCACCACTACCCCGGTGATGGGATCCGGAACAGTGAACATGACATTGAACTATTATGGTTCCCCAATTAACTTCGATAACTTTGGAGTGACCGCAGATGGATTTGTTGATTTATCCGTGGCAACGTATGACTACGGCGGTGGCGCTTATATGCCCTTCAGTACTGCTTACTTTGAGGGTCTTTCAGCAGGGGGCTTCGAAAGTAACGTCGCGGAATTTATTCAGGCAACTTACCGGGGTTTGGATCATGGAAAATGGTTTCCTGTGGCTAGGCACATTCAGATTTATTTGGGGGAACTGTTTGAGAAAACACCCTTGTCAGAAATTATTGACACTACTTTGCCACCCCCAGAACCTACTACCCCAGGACCAGAACCTACTACCCCAGAACCTCCTACCCAAACACCTTCTACCCCAACAACTACCACCCCACCAACAACCTGTCCACCGCCAGGACCAGCAGGCCCAAGATTCTCCCGAACAATTTATCAGACATCCCTTCCGGCATGGCCAACGCAGGGGCATTCCATCGACCTGGGAATTAGAGCAAGTTCCGCCGGTGGCTCTCCCCTCCGATACGAGTTGGTATCGGCTTTCCATTTTGTGGAACTTACTGGCAGCCAGCATATTAATTTCACGGCGAACATTCCCGAAGGGGCTTATGTTGGTCCTAATAACGTGATGGTTCTGGAAGTGCTTGCAGAGGAGGTTGATGATCCAGCAAGAGTTGGCTCGGCCGCAGTCGTCATCGTCTTTCCAAGAGGTAGTCTGGCGGATGAAAACTGACGTGTGTTATATATTTAAATCCTCTGATGCGAACCTTATTCTAATTCATTATTCTTTGTTAAAAGTGTGTGCTGTCTGTGTGCATTAGTATATAACATCATTTTCAGATAAAACAATTTGACCTACAAATTATTTCCAAAGCCCAACCATGTCTCCGAGATTACAAGGCAACTCGTCCATTCAATACACTCATTATTCATGTTTTCGTTCATTCTACTTGACAGCTTTTACATATAAGCCTCAGTTCATCAAATTGTTATTTTGTCATAGATAAACCATCCATCTCACCAAGTTGCATGCATCCCCAAACACAACCATGTAGATAATCCTGTATGGATAGGATAGCAGGCCACTTGTACAAAAGGACAACATGCAAAATTACATAATTGGAAACTGCACGTTGAAATCCAGTGTTTTCAAAATCAATCATAAAAAATCTATTTGCATTTGTCACTTACCAGGCTTTACTGTATTAGTCATTTCATCATTTCAATTTACACGTCAAAATCAAAGTGAATTGATTGACCATTAATTGTATATACAGGTGCCTATTTCTTACATACGCTTTGATTAATAAACTATTTCTTTTGAAATTTTAAATGTAACTTAACAACCACTAAAAAAAACTCTTAAGTCTATAAAACTTTTAAACTGATATATTATGCTATAAAATTGTGATCAGTGTTAATCCAGTCTTAATTTAAACAATTTTAGCAATCATAACTGCGGACAGCAAAATAAAACCTGGGGTAAGATGAGAAAATATAAATTATTTATCTAACTGTTGTCAATATCTTACAGGCATATGGAAGGGTAATGAATGTGGAAGATAAGAACCATGGATCACTGAAACTTGCGGGTAATGACAACTGTTTGATAATATTTAATTGTTGTTATCAATAATCGTATCCCATTTAACCTCAATAATTTTTATTACTCAATCCAATTTGCAGACACCCACGAGATTTCTCTAGCCCTTGGCCTTGGACAAGATTGAAATAAGTAAATGCCATTCAAGGGGACAATGAGTGCAGACGGCGCGGTGCCTTGTCAACAAGCCATTGATTATAATCTACTTCCACGAGACCAATTCATTTTTAACTCATGAATAAAATGAATGTGTATTTTAATGTGAAAATTTTGAACAAAGATATGTACATTGGTCAAACATTTCTTATTCTGCGCCAAATAAATAATTTGCACGCTGATGAATCAGATAAACAAGTTGACGGAAAACCGCAAGTACATATTTTTTTTTACTTTGATGCAACCTCCACCTCATCCTCAATCCACTCCGTCAAACTGAAAGCTTCAAACGACCTCGTCATATTGGCGCTCCTCTTTTCCTGAACAACGTGCAACTTGGTAAAGAGTAGGAAGCAGCAAACATAGCTTCTAAAATCCATGGTCCCCTCTTCTGATGGGAATATCTTCTGCAGGCTTTTGAATGTCTTCCAACTAATATCAAAGCCCGCCTCCTGCATAGCCGACTTAAACTCAAAGGGATCAAGGAGGCCGGAACAATCAGCGTCAAACTTGGTGTAGGCATTGAGGAAGCCTTCAAAACTCTTCAAAACGTTCCCGAATTCTGACAAGTTGATACGTTTGCTTTCTCCGGTGCGGAACGTGGCCACGCTAATCTAATTAATTAGAGATAAAGAAATATGCCAATATAAAAATGGCAAACATGCCAAATGGGCGCATTGCGATGCTGCATATTAGACTGGTTGTCTTACCATCAGCGTACAGATGGTCTTATCAATCTCAAATCCAAAGCCAACTTTAACATTTTTATTAAGAAGGTCCCTCAACTCCTCCCATCCAATAGTTTTCTTGTCATCCGCTGCTTCATTGAAGACCTTCGCAGCCTCCGGTGAAATCTCCTTTTCCTCGCTGCAGACCTTCGTCCCTTTTGCATCATCTTTTGTTATGGTTCCTCTATCACCGGACGATACTTCCTCTTCCTCCTCCTCGCTTTCGCTGTCTTCCACTGCACTAAAATAGGAATATTAAATGTAATAATTTCATAATATGATATGCTGCACTTCCCCTCGTCAAGACTTACCGATAAGGCAAAACATTGCTCTGGAACTGTCCCTGCATATTAGGAAAAACTTTATAGTTGGCCACGACCACCACATATCCCCCAACTTCCGCCACCCCAATCCCAAGCTGGGTGGAACTTTTCCAGACCATCGCGGTGAAGTGTCCTGTTTTCAAAGAGAAGCCCCCGTCAGAGAAGTTGTACATCTTGCTTTCATCATACCAGGCTTGGCATGCATCCCTGACGTGATCCCTCTTGAAGCCGGATTTCCCCATTGACATGTACAGATTTTCGCCATAGTCCAGCCCGCTGTTATGGACCAGCTTTCTTTGGCCTGCAAGCTTGTAGGCATAGGCAACTGCAGCCTTGTTTAGCCTATCGCTCAACGCCATTTTGGGGGAGCCATGCCGCTTCCTGTACCAATTGTGTAGTTCCAAGCCATACTCGTAGTAATCTGAGGGACAGGAATAAATATCAAAAGAAGGTTTAAATTTCACTATAAGTTAAATATATTACCACTTGTTTTGATTGCTTTCTTGGCGGCAGCCTCCTCAGACGCTACTGATTTGGATTTCGCTTTTTGAGCCTCAATTTGCTTCTTGATATGAGCCGGAACGTTTCCCCTGTAGGTTGTCACCCTATTGGAAGGGGACCAAGAGTAACTCCAACTGTTTCCCCCGTTCCCACAGGTTCTTATAGGCATATTATATTCTACCTTGGAGCTTACTAATAAAAAATTATATTTTTTTAAAAAGTAGTTGAGCAGGGACAAGTAAGTCAGTTTGAGTTTGGTAAGGTCAAATGGACAGTTGGGCGCTGTCCTGAGAATTTAAATTGGGCAGCTATGGTGGTGAGTATGAACGGATGTGGCAATCTACTTTCCACGCCCCCACTCATGTTCCCGTCGTGCAATCAATCATAGTGGGTATGTGCACAATACGTACATAACAATCCATAATTTCCACTGCATAATGTTTATTTTCCGATAAGAACAAAATGGTATCCACATTTTCTCTGACATTGCACTTGAACCTGGGACTTCCGTTCCCTGGCTCACGAAATGAGCCAAGGACTTGTGACTGTGAAATAGCATTATACAATATGAATTTATGTTTTGGCTTTCGCGAAATTGTGTTATACATTTTTGCTTTGGTAAAAGTCAAGTCAGGCACCACACAAGTCAATTTATCATTATATAATTGATTGATATATCCTGAGCTTAATGCAATTACCACTGATAAGATTGTATGGCCACTGTGGATTTTTTAAAAGTTTTTTTATATGAACATATTACATGGAAATATGTCTATGGCCTATGAATCAGCATCAAACTGTTTAAAACAGCCCATGTAAGAGCTAACAACGTCAATTAAAATAACATCGAAGTATTTACTGTCATTTTTTGTGAATTTAAAGTATTGCAACAGATTATACTCAATCACGAATTATTAGTTTTAAAAATATTATTACCATTATATTACGACTACTATAAAAGCTCCCGAACAGTCTATCGCTTATTAAATTGGGTTATTAATCATCATTAAAACGTAAACTGCTAAATTGGTTTTGAATATTGATAAATGTGTTGTCAACATCCCCATGCTACATTTTCATCGGTAGTTGTCCGATAAATAATTTACACAATTATACAATATTGACGAAGCTTACAAAAGCAATGGTGATGAGATGAAATCAGTTTTGTTATTAATTTTCTATAAGAATTGATATAAACCCCATCTCAAACGGTATGGCCGCTCATAACTGAGCCTGAGAAGAAATAAAAAGTTTGGCATTTTGAAGAGGGTCCCCCGGGGCGATGCCCGTCTCATTTTATAATTTTCCATTGTACACTACCATGCATGCTGAGTACGTAATTTAGCTATTTGCTGTACTTTGGTGGAAGGTGAAAGTTATGCGTAGATAATGACTAAATTATTCAGAAAAAAATAGTTCTAGAAATGGTTGTAAATTTTCCCTGTCTATTATGTCAATTTCCTGCAAATTATTTACTTATACATAATTCTATGTCAATAACACAAACTATTTAGTCTATATTGTCCCATTGTGTTCCACAAAGATTATGTTGGGAATTATGTTCAAATGGAGTAAAATCTACTTCTCGGAGCCAATTGATTTTTAACTCATGAATGAAGTTAAGTTTAATGAGACATTAAAATGATCGAACAAAGATACGTACATTGGTCAGATATTGATTGTACATGTCTAGTAAATAATTTTCATACAGATTAAGCTATTCCAGTTGTCGGAACACTGACAAGTATATATTTTTACTTTGATGCAGCCTCCATCTCATCCTCGATCCAATCCCTCAAACTGAAATCCTCAAATGATCCCGTCTTATTAGCACTCCGCTTCTCCTGAACCACTTGCAACTTGGCAAAGAGTAGGAAGCAGCAAACATAGCTTCTAAAATCCATCGTCCCTTGTTCAGAGGGAAATATCTTCTGCAGGTTTTTGAATGTCTTCCAACTAATGTCGAAACCTGCCTCCAGCATGGCCAATTTAAATTCAAAGGGATCAAGAAGGCCGGAACAATCAGCGTCAAACTCTGTGTAGGCATTGAGGAAGCCTTCAAAGCTCTTTAGAACTTTCCCGAACTCCGCCAAGTTGATCCTTTTCTTTTCGCCGGTGCGGAGGGTTGCCACGCTAATCTATTTGGGGAGATAAATATGCCAATATAAAAATCCGACGATTATTTAAGCACGAACGCGTTTTCTATGAGTTATTTTACCATAAGTGTACAGATTGTCTTATCAATCTCAAATCCGAAGCCAACTTCAACGTTTTTATTGAGAAGGTCCCTCAGCTCCTCCCATCCTATTGTTTTCTTGTCATCTGCTGCTTCATTGAAGACCTTAGCAGCTTCCGGTGAAATTTCCTTTTCGTCGCTGGAGACCTTCGCATCTGCGTCATCTTTTGTTGGAGTCTCGTCATCGTCGGATGAATCTTCCGCCTTTTCCTCCTCGCTTTCGCTGTCTTCCACTTCCCTAAAATTAAATGTAATAATTTATTAATATGACAGGATTCACGCAGACTCATCAACGTCGCCATTTTGACTAACTTACCGATACGGCAAAACATTACTCTGGAACTGTCCCTGCATATTAGGGAAAACCTTGTAGTTGGCTACGACCACCACATATCCCCCAACTTCCGCCACCCCAATCCCAAGCTGGGTAGAACTTTTCCAGACCATCGCAGTAAAATGTCCCGTTTGCATCGAGAAGCCCCCGTGGGAAAAGTTGTACATTTTGATTTCATCATACCAGGCCTTACAAGCATCCCGAACGTGATCCTTCTTTGAGCCGGATTTCCCCATCGACATGTACAAATTTTCACCATAGTCCAGCCCACTGTTGTGGACCAGTTGTCTTTGGCATGCGAGCTTGTAAGCGTAGGCGTCGGCAGCCTTGTTAAGCTGTATGTGTAATAAATATAAATTACTATTAATTGCAAGTGAATGTGTTAAAATTCAAATTGATATAATTGCGGTGGCGTACCCTATCACTCAACACCATTTTGGGGGAACCATGTCGCTTCCTGTACCAGTTATGGAGTTCCAAGCCATACTCGTAATAATCTGGAGCAAATTATATTTATAATAATAATGAGGTAAGATAAATTTTTTAATGTAAAAAAGCTAAGGGTGTTACCATTTGTCTTGCTTGCTTTGCTGCTGGCGGCATCCTCCTCTGAGGCAACTGACTTAGGTGTCGCTTTTTTACCTTCAATTTGCTGCTTGATATGGTCAGGAACGTTCCCCTTGTAAGTGGTCACCCCATTACAAGAAGACCAAGAATAACTCCAACTGTTACCCCCGTTCCCGCAGGTTCTTCTATAGGGACAAGGCATATTATTATTCTATTCTACCCTGAATAGTTATAAGATATTTATATTTCTTCGAAAATATTTTAGCAATGTCCAGCACAAGTTAGTTTGAGTTTGGGAAAGTGAAATGGACTTTTGGGAGATGTCTTGTTGACTTAAATAGAGCTGGGCTTGTCATGGTGAGTATGACAGGATCATTATCATATAAATCAGCGGTAATCTTTTAATAAAAATAGAATTATATAACCAGCCCATTTGCAAATCGCCTTTAATGTTTCCGCCGTGTAATCAGAATGGTTTTGGTACAATATATATTTTCATATACTAAGTTGCATAATCATAGTTAATTTAAGTGGGTTCAAGTACATCTTCAATTTTTATTGTTCAGTAATCAGACATGTATTAAATCCCAATCATCATCCTGCGTGTTGAAAACAAGTTATAAATATTTCTGAGTGTCCGACATTACATCTCGTGAAAAAATGACCAGCAGAAAAACAACGGAATCCATAATAATAATCCGCTCATCATTACCAGTTACCATCGCCTAAATTGTATTTTTCCGATAAGAAAAAAAAATGACCAAGCAGGTTTATGACATTGGTGCTTGAACCTGGAAGCTCCGTCCCCTCGCTACATGAGTAAAAGTAATATTATCAAATTATCATCGTTCGATGCAAATACATAAATGAGAATGCCGAGGACACATGAATGTTAAATAATATTATATAACATGATTTTATTTTTGTATAGCTTCAAAGGAATCCTGTAATAAATTTTGGGTTGATTTGATATAAATCATGCAATAATTCAGTTTGTCATTAAATGATTGAACTATCTCCAGTTTTATGTGATAGCTTGGTCGATGTGCTGGATATAGTAGGGGGAATCTGAGAAACAGATATTTATTGATAGGATTTAATGGACGCAAGTTTATTTAATATATGGACATAATCCTTTGTAAATCACTGTATGATGTGGTCGCATCCAAATATACATAAAGAGAATAAAGTAAATCCATCATGACTATGACCTTCAACGAATCAATATCATCATCATCACATAAATAAATGGTTTACAACTGGGTAGATAAGCGGTTGGCAAAATAGAACCGACGTATTTACTGTCAATTGTTATGAATCAAAATTACCTCAGTCGATTTGACTAAATCACAAATTATTATAATTTTTCTATTATTGTGACCATCTTGGCACAGTTGATCATAGATAATGATGATCAGTCTACCGCTTATCAAAATTGAGTAATTACCTATATACCATTTATTTGATAGCATATAAATATTGCTTTGCCAATATTCTCATGACAGGATTATGTTCACAGTTGTCCGACAAATTATTTACGCACAAACACCAAGCTCGCCGTAACATGTTATTCTGCTTGATTGTCTTTTCCGTTCAATATGATTTAGTCGTGCGTGTCAATGAATGAAATGAGTGTTGAGAATGTTGGCGAAGTTTACACCAAAGCAATTATTATTAAATGAAAGCATCCTTTGTTATTAATTGTCTATGAAAATTGATTGAAACAACTCACAACTGACCCTGGGAGAAATACAAAGTTTGACATTTTGAAGAAGGTTCCCCGGGGTGATCTTAAATTCTAACTTGCGATTCAACACTCCTGAGTATGTAATTTGGATAGTTACAGTAATTTGGGAAACAGTGGAAGTTATGCGTAGCTTCGATAATGGTTAAATTATTCAAAGCGAAAGCTCGGCTTTATTAATGGTTGTAAATTGGCAATAGCAACTATGTCAATTTCCTTCAAATTATTTACGGTGGCATGTAACATCAAATTACAAAATAGCTCTTGGTATATTTTGCCAGGCCTAATACATATAAACAAATGCCAAGGCTAACATAAATATCAGTTTTATTTGGGCTTCAATGGATATTTGCTGGCCCTGAACGCACACTTCTGATGTGCAGAAATCTGAAATAATTAGTCATATTTTTGCTAAATTCCTTAAACATGCTGTGCGAACAACTCCTGCAAAAACTGTACCGGGTGCTTATCTTCGCCCAGTCTCACCTACCTCAAATCCCCATCAAAATTAACACTAAAACAAAGCACCTAACTCCGGAGTCCCTGAGTTTCCGAAAGCACTTCATATTTTGCCTATTTTCCATCTACATATTCGTATTGGCAATAGCCGCAACTTTCTCTTCCGTATCTGTTGTTCATGGTTTCATAACCCTTCCGCTGGAACAATTCTCACATCGGAGTCAACTTGAGATGGTCTTTGTCTTGATATTCTTCGGCGTTCTAATTCGGTTGTCTGCCTTCACGTTCATGTTCCTGTCGGAAGGGAAGAGGAAGGCATTTTGTATGATTGTCAACAGGGCAAATGACATGATTCGAGAGCATAATAATATGGAAAACGGTAATACAAATTGTATTGCTTGACAAATTAAAACACATAATTAAATTAAACATATTTTTGAACGTTGATCATTTTAAAAAAAATCCGTCAGGTTTGGATCCGGAAATTTCAAGCAAAACTAAGGCGGTTGCAGATCATCCCGATCGAGAAATCGGCATAGTTCTAAAAGTCCAGCAAGTCGGCATAGCCATTTGTTTCATCGGGACCAACTCATTCCTCATCGTGGAAGAAGTGGATGGTGTTTGCCTTTTTCTGAAGTATTTGCCGGTGTTGGAGAACCTATTGATCAATTATGTAGGACAGAGTCGGCACACCACCTTAGGCTATATTTTGCGATTTGGCTTCACCTTCTTTATTAGCTCCTATTACTGCATTTCCTACTCTGTTATTAGTTTAGGACTGGGCTCCCTATTTTATTTGATTAACGAACGCATCCAGTATTTAACGAGCATGGCCAACCATGTTTCCACCAAACACGATCAAAAATTAATCATAAAAATGTACAAACAAATTCGCATTTTCCTTCGTGAGGTAAACAGCCAGCTAAATGCTTTCATTCTAATGATGATAGTGACCTTATCTATGATTTCAACCGTGCTTGACTTTGCCCTGATTAAGTTTATCAGATTGGGTAATCCTGTCTCCTCAATTTACATTCCTTGTCTCACTTTATATGTTAATCTGATTGTGTATGAGATGTTGAGGATGATTGCTGATGTGGATAAATTCTCGACAATTTTGGTAAGGGAGGTAAAATGGGGAGAGAGAACGGGGAGAGGACAGGATAATAGGCATGGTTGGATCATGGGAAAAGAGTTGAATGCCCTTCCCAAAATCCAGTTCAAAGCATATCAAACTCCAGTTTCTAGAAGTTTGCTTGTGAGGTATTTTGAAATGAATGTGGATAATACGGTTACACTTTTACTGTCAACATGAATATTTCTTGTGTAATTAAAAATTGCCAGTTAATATGTGTGTTTGTCGTTTCAGAAAAAAATATTATACATAACTTAACTTCCGTTTCTCGACTTACAGTAACCTTGGCATCGTCCCATGCATTGTTAACAAGTTATAAATGTTTCTGATTATCAAACATTGCATTTCATAAAACAAATGATTAAATCTGTGGTTTTGTATCAAAGTTGGATAATTGGGAGATTCTGCCAAGTCGAGATGAGTAAAGGTGTTGTTACTGGCGTTGCTGATTGTGGATATCTGCATAATTGACACCTACAAATAATGTTTGTAATAATCAAATAGTCATAATTGAGTAGCTCGTGCCGCAATAGAACATCGCTGCAACTCGCACCTGTTGTTTTGATTGGTTTTAAATTATGAAATCACCAAATTAATGGCAAAGGGTTTCATTCCACATTTTGCAGAGGTTAAAATATTTAAGTGGATATAGTCACAGAAAGGTTAGCTATTTCCTTAATGACGTCCAGGTGAGATGAGAAGGATGAGGATAATGGCAAGCATGATGAGAATGATGATGACAATTATCCACTTTTTCTTCTGCAAATCAAATGCAGCAATTTCCTCATCAAAGCACTTACTATTATTGAAATCTCTTTCTACTTGCAATACAAACACCAAATAGCGGCGTCAAACGCATCTAACCTTCTTTGCTTTAGCTTACAAGGCTCTCCATTGTTTTGTGTCTTCCAGTCCACTCTTGACGTGCTCTTGTATGAGCATTACTTCGTCTCCTGTTGTCTCAACTATCTCTCCCTATTCAAAGGAAAATTTAAACACAACGGATACAAATTGAGGCTATTGGGAAAAGAACGTTTGAAATCCAACCAACCAACCATCCAACCAACCAACCTGGCATTCTACCATAATGTTAAACTCCTTGAACATGTCATGTCGCTCAACCAAGGACCTTTCCAGTTTGACGATGTCCTCATGTCTTTCCTGTATATCGTCCAGCAACTGCTTTGCTTGGACTGTTTGTGATATCATCTGCAAATAAAATGCATCAACTTTGAAAATAATTGGCCTAATAACTAGCAAATTGGAGGTCAGAATATGCTTTGGACTTACAACCTGTGCAAGCACTGGAGAGCAGCGGAGTCGGCTGCAATTTCAAATTGATGCTTCATCCGAGCTCCGCAATTGTCCCTGTGGCCTAAAAATGAATGAGTTTTTCATACTCCACGTCCAACCGTAAATTGGCAATAGCGAGACAGCATCGTCATTTCGTCTTCTAGATAATAAAACTTGTGAAAGCTAATGGACCGATAATTTAAATGCTCTACAGTGAAATGAAGGACTGGGATTTCATAAATCATGTTTATATTTCCATTTCGAAAATTAACACATATTTCAATTGCTTTTTATTTATCTTACAGTTACAGTCAACCAAGAAAACTGAATGCTAAATTAGTTTTGATTATTTTGTTGCCCATTAAACCAACCAATTTATTTATGTCAAATTATTCACGCCTGACACCCACCCACCCAATTAATTTTTCCCTTTTATCAACCTGATTTTTACTCACATCGAGCTTTCTCCGGGAAGGTACAGTGGCGATCCAGAGGATCAAAATGAAGGGGCTCTGGACACTCAAAAGGATAGCCATGATCTTCCCGACAAATCACAAACTTGGTGCCGTCCCGCGGATAAGGGAAGTTTGAGAAGGGGCGTCCAATGCAGCTGAAAATGTCCGGGTCGATGGTTGAGATGGGGCTCTCTTTAGTTGTGGTTTGCGGGGGTAAGATTGTTAATGGGGGGAATGGTTAATGGGTCCAAGTCGATATAATAAATCTCACCAATATTTGCATATTCCGACCCTCCGAAGGTGTAAATTCTATTTAGCTTTTCGATGTATCTACACTGTAGCGGCTTCATATAAATAGTAAGGTTCATACCCTTCCACCGGTATAAATCCAAAGGTTTCCGTTTCCGGATCAAATTGAATCAAACTTTGCTCTGGATTCCCGACGCTAACTATGTTGCCAATAAAATAACCAAATCTGCCATCCCACACGGCTGTACATCTTGTGTCCATAGTTGGCACCCGGGCCGATAGCACTTCCACTCTGTTGCTGGCTTTGGAGTATTTTTGTACTGTTTTATTGAATCCAACTACGTAGACGGCATCCTTGTCCTCCACCCATATGGCCGCCGGGTACCTAGCCGTTACCGACAATTCAGCAATATTTTTCAATTCCAGTGTGTTCAGGTTCAGGCTCATTATCGTTGTCGGAGTGTGAAAGCCACCAAAAAGTAGGGCAATATCGCTGTCCGGAACGATTGTGGCAAAAAAGGAATTCGAATCGAAAAAACTGGACACTTTGACAATATCGCCGGACTCTGGGAAATATTGGAAGATGTCCCTGCTCCAATCACCCCCAAGATATAAAATGCTTCTGAAATTATTCATCGCAGCACCCCCAGCTCGGTCGCCGTAAGGCAGGCGGCTAGCAATTTGGATGGTGTCCTTACCCCTTACACATCTCATCAATATTATTTTTATCTTGTCATGGATGTGAGTGAAATATCGGAATAAGATAGGTCTAGTAATTATGACTTTAGCATTGTACATTTACCTATGACTATGACATAACATATACTTTTGCGGCGGAACCCCCGCAGTCGAGATGGGTCGAGATGGGTCGAGATGGTCGAGATGACAAACCATGCATATATTTTCAACACATATTTTAAATAATAATAGGAACACATACTTACATATTTTGATATTTAAGCAAGTAGTAGATATGCGTATAAATATCTTGCACAATTTTGTCGTATATTCGTATATGTTTTCGTAAACTGCTAAATTTTTGGCAACTCCGGTAAAATGTTCTTATTTTATATTTTTTGTTTAAAAAATCGGATTTGCTTGAGTTAATCCGTTAAGTCAAGAAAAGTTTCAATCCCAACCTTGATTTTAAATCATTATTTTTTTGGATGCCATTTGCTCCTATTGTTTTATAAATCGCAGAAACACATCTCTTTCGCTTCTAAAATTAATTACGTCATAATCTGGACCATATCGACTCATCTCGACTGGAGGGGCATCTCGACTGGATCCAGTCGAGATGAGTCGACATGTGTCGAGATGAGTCGAGATGTGTCGAGATGTGTCTAGATGTGTCGAGATGTGTACCCCCAATCCTTCGGAAGGATGGGGGTACTCACGTGAAGGAAACAATTGACATAAGAAAAGGCTCCAATTTATTTTTATTATTTTATAAGGATACAAAATGGACAGCAAATGCCGTATTACTGCCCATCCTCATAATCTTCTCCGTTATAGTTATTTAGTTCTTCGACTTTGCCGCAATAGTTCCATCCGGCCCAATTGTAATCATTCCAGCACCAATAGTAACTTTCTTCTCTCGGAGCGCAAGGCCCGTTGCACTTGCGATCTAAATGATCATAACCATGCCGGGGTGAGCAGTATTGAAAGCTCCACCGTCCAACTGAAGAAGAAAGCAAAGTACCCCAATATTAATTGAATACTATGGTGCAATATAACGGTGACAATTAAAGACATTTTTATGAATGCCCTACGCCAATTTTTTCCAGCAAGGCACCTCCAGTAGTTGCTTTCATAATGTTTGTAACAGTTGTTGTTCATGCATTGGTGCCCTAGAAGTAGTGCAGATTAAAATAGATTAAAATTAACGTTGCATACTCTATATGACAATAAACTAACCATCATATGTATTTTCTTACTATAAGATAAAATAAATTACCATTTGACCCATAGTATTTTGTTTCACCTGCCACTTCTCCTACAATGAAACATATGGCAGCCAACAAAACAGAAACCAGGATTAGTTCACCCCGAGCTTGATTTAGTAGACCCATTTCGTTAACACCAGACAGTTGCG
Source organism: Pseudosinella alba (assembly GCA_034700485.1). NCBI lineage: Eukaryota > Metazoa > Arthropoda > Collembola > Entomobryomorpha > Entomobryidae > Pseudosinella > Pseudosinella alba. The sequence goes on from JAQIXQ010000831.1 coordinate 14,322, forward strand.
GCTGTATCTTATTACTGACAAGGTGGACACGAAAAAAAAATTGGCAAAATTTTGTGCTTGACTGAAAATGAAAAGCGTTAGTAATTGACGTCAAATGAAATATGACGTCGGTGTGAAGATGCGTAGCAGTATGAGTGAGATTTTAGATTCCACAAATAATTACCTGGCGGCTTTCAACTCTTACTGACTAGTAATGAGTCTTCATTTGTCATGTGATGCATGTCTTATTGACGTCGACGGTTAATTCGGATATTATGACTTGAGGAAGTGTTGAGTTTAATTAGTGTCGATGTGATGATGAAACGTAAGATGAAACGTCTCCGATCACAGAACCTCAGTAACGAAGATAGTCCAATCGATCGTGGGTGCTTTGAAGAACTTCAGGTTAGTCAGGATATTATTTGGCGAAGGTCGCCCGGATACGGATGTGGAGAGAGATAGTAAAAGCAGGATTTAGGTCGGTGGAGGTTCCGACTGGATGAGAATGTGAAGCAAAGCATATTTACCAAAAAGTACTGGCATATGTTCCTCATTGCACCGCAGTACTGTGGAGTAGCTACGACTCCTAAATGACAAATATATTATTTGCTAATTAATAATTAATAATACAATGTGTTTATTTAACGAGAAAACAAAATAATAAAATGGATTATGTGCAATTTTTTATGTACTTCCCCTAAAATTTAAACAGCCGATTTATTAAACCTGTCGCTAGTAATCATAATTAGTTTCTATAATTCAAAAAGTTCTGTCAAATATATTGAATTTAATGTACTAATCATATTCTGCTATGTCACATACATTTCCTATATGATATTAATGATTTATTGGTTTGGGGTAATGCAATAATTAGAGTCGAAAGATTATATTATTCGCCACGTGAAAAATTACTACGCGAATAATATATTTAGTTTCATTACCACGTAAATGAACATCTAATTCATCGCCAGTATTCGGTGTTATTTTATTTTTCTCCAGTATTGCATAGATAAATCGTAAAATCAACAGGGACTGACTTATCATTTACCAATATTTGGCACACGTTCATGAGAAGATTGGTAAATGAAAACCTAAAAACTAAAGGTAAAACTAAAAATTTTAGGAATGAGAGCAGTATCTTCGATGTGCTCAACAGCTTCCAGGTACTTAAGAATATTTTCTGAATGATTACACGCCCATTGGGAGGGGACTCGTGTTCTAATAATCATTATAATTTATAATTAATTCAGAGACTTCGGCGAGTATATATGGAGTCCAATGGGATTACGTCCATCCCTGACAATGCCTTCCAAAATCATCCCTTCCTGGAAAGGGTGCACCTGAGCTCAAATAATATTTCCAGAATCGGAAACCGAGCTTTCGCTACTGGATCGGAGAATTTATTTTCTCTTGATCTGACCGTCAACTCCATCCCTTCTGAAGGCCTTTCCCCAGAATCGTTTGATGGAATGGGTTATGTTGTAGTTCATCTATATTGTAACCCGATAGAATTCATGGAGCAGAGTAGCGTCCAGACCTTAGATACTCGACAGGGCCCGTTTGGTGAACGTTGGTGGCTACCGCTGTCCCGGAGAGGGTGACGTGTTCCGAAGATTATTGTGCGATGAGCGAGCGGATTGGATTTGCGACAGGGAAGATATTTACCAACCAATGCTGACCGGATAAAGAGGGGTCGGGCTTTGAGGACATTTGGGAGTACTGTGCTGCGAGGAATATGACTCTTGGTGGGATTTATTAAATGAGTGTGTTATGTAATATTGTGTAATTCAAGTTTGAGAATAAAAACAACAACTACACAGGGGGATTATCTTCGCCCAGTCCCACCTGCCTCGAATCCCAATAAAACTCATTATATCATATATGACATTATAGCAAAAGACAAAATAAATGTCTTTTAATGATTGTGCCGGAGCCGACTTCTCCTCAACATTTGATCCTGATAACCTCTATCGTAATAGTACGACGGCAGAACTATCCTTGCGAAGTAAGTACTAATATACGTATGATCAATGATCATATATTAGTACTTATATCATTGCTCATGAATGCCACGCCACGTAACTGACGTAACTGCATGATATGGTACGATACTATGATATGATAAAACAGAAGCAGGGATTAAATTGCGTTGATCCCACTAGGTTTAGGTAAGGAATGCTAGACTTAACACTTAAGTAAGGCGAGATTTTCATTTGCTATTGATTGATTGTACGACTTGACACAAATGGATAAGATCAAATTTGAATTGCCTAATGAAATTCATGAGAATCCCAACCATGCCATATCCTATTCTGAGGAACAAATATCATTCCTGTTAAAATATAAAATAATATGATCATATTGGTAATCCTAATCCATAATTCAGGAACTTGACTTTAGACTTTTGCGGGTAATTTAAGTATATAAGTAAGAAACTAATTAACCCAACACATATTCAATCAACATGACCTTGTATATTGTCAAACACTGTCATATCATAAAACGATTTCACTGCTGGAACATTACCATTAGATAATGCCGTGACATTTAAGTGACATATGCTTATATTTGACAAGCATCTGAATATTCGTTAGTCAACCAACAACATGCAACACTTGGTCCAATAGGTATTATAATTATAATTTTATTAGGCCATGAGGTTGATATTTTAATTGACAACATATTTCTCATTCAATTTGTTATGCCGCCCCTATCTCTGAACCTAGTAGACTGACATTCAGATAACCCAATAATAACCTTAAATGTTCGATCCGGTTATCTTAATCAAATACCATATACCTAATTATCATCATCACATATCAAATATTAGTGTGAATTGCTGCAGAAGAAATGCTTTAAGAAGGTGACACTTTTCTTGCTCGCAACTCATTCACGAATATGATACCCATTCAGTAGCTTGTTCACTGGAAACCAGTCATCATCATGTTACCCAAAATATTCATATTAGCTGCCCTAGCAGCAGCAAATATCAAAACGGCCCATTCCTGTATAAAAACGTACAAAGTAGATGGGATCGAAATCCTTTCTTTGAATGCTGACCGGGCAACAAATACTTGGACTGCTCATGGGATAAATTCTACTGGAACTGGTTAGTTAGGCAGATATATTAAATCAAAAAAAATATTTATTTCATTTTAATAATTTATATGATTGGTTGATGATCCGCCAAAGAAATCCGAGTGCCGGCCACCGTCCCGGGTGGAATCTACACTGACTTGGAGGAGGGAGGAATCCTCGCCTCCCCCGTATATCATGAGTACAACGACGTGGAAAATATGTGGGTGGGGCGGATGAACTGGAACTACAGTAGAAGTTTTACAGGTTTAAAAATTAAATTCATTTTAGACAATTCCCATTCAAATTTCACAAAAAAAAACATTTTAGGATTTAACCTTATTGCATAATTAATTCATATATTCTAATTTTAGTTACTGATGCCATATTGGAGAAGCCTGCCGTGGTTTTAGTATGCGAAGGTCTTGACACAATCAGCGACATATTTATCAACGACGTGCTGATTGGCAAGGGGCAAAACATGTTTGTTCGATATGTCTACGATGTAAAGAGTGCGTTGAGGGTAAGCATAGTTCATAACTTATAATCACTTGATTGACAGATTTTTCACAAGTTGATTGACAGCAACGAAATGATATGATAAGAGTGTCTATCCCTGCTCAATGTTCAATGTAAATATTACAGATTGGTGAAAATTCAATCCGGGTGGCCTTCACTTCCCCCGTCTTATACGCACATGAGCAATATGATGAGCACATTGAGCAGCATGGCTATCCCATCCTTCCAGAAGAGCAACTCGAGCCCGAATTCAGGGGAGAGCCGAAGGGCCAAATGATTCGGAAAATGTCATCATCCTTCGGATGGGACTGGGGTAAAATGAAAATAATTTGAGAAAAAGGCAACCTTAAATACATTTGTTCTGCTTAGCTTAATCCTAAATTAATAATTTGTATTGTCAGGTCCATCATATCCTACTTCCGGAATATGGTAGGATAAATCAGCACATTTTTTTACTCTAAATTTAAGCATTTCATAAACAAAATCATTTTGTATAAAAACATTCTGAAATATTGTTTTTACAGGAAAAATATATACATCGAGGCCTACGAAGTGGCGGTGATCCGAGATGTCCTAATTTTCTCCAGATCTTCACAACGCATCCCGGATGAGACTGACGCCACCCAGTGGACTGTCACTGCCAGGGTATACTACGACGCCGTTGTTAATGCAACAGGGATGCTGAGAATAAACAGGGAAGGGTCGCAACCCGTGTCAGCAAACGTTGACTTGGTAGCTGGGAAGGGAAACAGTGTGGAAATCAGCATTACGGAATCGGGGTCAAGGACCCAACTCTGGTGGCCAAACGGTTACGGAGGTCAATTCCTCTACCGGTACAATGTCTCGCTTCTGGATGAATTTGCTTTCGAACTCAGCACCAGAGAGCTCCAGTACGGCTTCAGGACTTTGGAAGTGGTTGAGGATTTGGTGGATTCTCAGAATGCATCGAAAGGCAGGGAATTTTATTTCAAGGTGAATGGCGACCCAATCTACTCCAAAGGCTCGAACACCATCCCCCTCCACGTCTTACGGGAAAGGATCAGCCGGGATCAGGAATGGTGGCTGCTCCGCTCAGCCCAGTTGACCCATCAGAACTTCATCCGTGTTTGGGGAGGTGGGGTCTACGCCTCCGACGATTTCTTCGACTTCGCTGATGAATATGGGCTACTCGTCTGGCAGGACTTTATTTTTGCTGCCTCCACCTACCCCACCACGGACTCCTTCCTGGGGAACATCCGCCAAGAGGTGGACACCCAAGTGAAGCGTCTCCAGCACAGGGCCAGTCTGGCCATCTGGAGTGGGAATAATGAAAATGAACTGTTAATCCGGGAGAATGCCTTTGGCACTGAGAGTAGATATGAGACCTATTATCAAGACTATGTCAAGCTGTACATCGACACCCTCAAGAACCTCACTGAGGAGTTGGACCCATCCCGGACCTACATCCCATCCAGTCCAACGAATGGGATCAAGACGGAGGAAGAAGGTTGGATTGCTGAGCATCCCCAATCCCTCAACTACGGAGACAGTAATTTGATATGGTTAATCCTCTTAAGTATATTAGTTAGATTTTAAATCTTAACTTATATTTTTTTTCATTCAGTTCACTACTTTGTCTACACCGATGACAACTGGGACTGGCGCGTGTTTCCACGAACCCGATACGCCTCCGAATTCGGCTTCCAATCCTACCCTCAATATGACAGGTTGGCGGAGGTCGCCGACGATATTTCCACTTGGACTTGGGACTCTAACCAAATGGAGCACCGTATGCGGCATCCCCATGGCCAGGCTGAGATCCGTGACTACATCCGGAATCATTTGCCCTTCCCAGCAAATTACAACTCGGTGGAAGCCTTCCCATATATGTTGTACATGGCACAGATCACCCAAGCAATGGGGGTGAAGACGGAGGCGGAACGGTATCGCCGGCTGGTTGATAAGATGGATGAGGATGGGACTGGTCATAATATGGGGGCTGTGTACTGGAACTTGAATGATATCTGGGTGGGAGGATCCTGGTCTTCAATGGGTAAGATAAGTCATATATCATTTGCGGTAATGGTGATAAGATAACCATTTGTGATAATGATAACCTCAATTGTAGAAAACAATGGTCGATGGAAGATGCTGCTGTACTACGCGCAGAAATTCTTTTCCCCGGTGGTGGCCTCCCCATACCGGGAGACAAATGGGGACCTAGTGATCGAGCTAGTTTCTGACAAAATCAGAACAATTGCTATAGCTCCGCTTGAGGTTCAAATTTTCAAGATGGGAAATATGACCCCAATTTATGAATATTTGGGTCACCCAAGAGCGGAGTTCTTACAGTCCAAGGAGGTGCTTCGAGTTAGAAGCGCAACATTAGCCGAATTGGGATGCGCTGGTGATGCTGACTCGGGGACTGCAGAGCCATGCGTAGTTTACGTGACCTTTGCCGGCTACCCCGATAATTTCCTTTTCTTACAATACCCCAAAAATAAGGATGCACTGAAGGATCCAAACCTTAAGGTTAGAGAATATTAAAAATTTTAATTTAAAATATGTTTAGTAAATTCCTGTACATTTTGAATGGGGAATGAGCTGAATTATTTGCGTTGATTCCAGATTGAAGGAGTGGAAGCCTATGGTAGCCAACGGGTAACTTTCAGATTGACCA
>JAQIXQ010000832.1:0-20526 GCA_034700485.1 Pseudosinella alba
CTTCTGTACATGAAAAAGGCCCCCAGCATTTGGGCCGCTTGGGGAAGGATGTCAAAGTGAGCTTCACAGTTCCACGGTCGGATGTTGGAAATGTACTTGAAGAAGTCAACGTGGAAGCAAAAAGCGGTTGGGGACTCCGGGAGTAGATACTTCGAGTGTGAGCATGGTTCACCATGTAGGTATGACTCCCGAAATGAGCCATTCGCCCTCGGCTTGGAAAGGGTAAGGTCTATACTGGAAAAGTCTGCATAATAGCCAGAATAATCCCAATCGTAGTGAATTCGATTTTGACGCAAAATTTGGACTGGACTTGTTAATACGACGGGGTAGGGGAATGGGTCATAGTCCAGGCCGTTCATATTACGGAGATGGATGAAACAATTCTTGAAGGGTTCCATGAATTCGTTCAAGTTCCAGAGCTTGTTTGGTCTTGGTGCTTCCAGGTGGCTCGGTTCCGCTGGGGGTGATGGTTGGGGGAGGAAGGGATTTTGCCATAGCCATGGCTTGGTTGTGTACCATGATACTTTGTTGGCTCTGGCTTGTCTCGCATCCCACGTCATTTCCTCTGTGGGGAAACAATACCGACCATCTGCATCTTCCTTACCTTCACCGGGTGACATAAGGGGTGACATGGGCATTAGTACTTGCGTCTGCAGTTCAATTGGGCACAAGCTCCACTGTAGTTCCCTGTCTCCGGAAATGAATTCCTTGGTTGAGTTTGGGTTAAAGCAACGTACTTGGGTTGCGGAGGGTAAAAGAAGAAGGAGTAGGTACTTGAACAAATTCATTTTGTTTCGATTTGATCAAACTTCTTCCGTCACGTCTCCAACTGGCAAGCTAGAGCTGGGATGAGACAAGTTGGATTTTTTCAGATCAAGCCAGACGGGCTCAATCCAGACTTCTAGTGTGAACTGAACCGATCTCCGAGTTAACTGTTTGATCTAACTTGGAGCAGACTGTCTCAGTCTTCTATCTATTCAACCCACTGAAACCCATATAGACAGCATGATAATGCGAATACTGGGGATCGGTATTGGACCCCGCGGTAATTTTACCAAGCGGTATATTTGTCGCTATATCGATGCCGTTACCGCCGGATATGATGGGGAAATTACAGACGCCGAGGAATTTGTCAGATTAAGAATTTTCGTTGAAAACTCGTGATAATGCTCGTACTTTTTTACGATTATACTATAAAATGTAGTAAAATCACTACAGAAATACTACTGGCTTTGTTTGGGTGTGAAAATTTGAGCATGAGTATGAAATAGTCCAAAAGTCCGTGTGTAATCCCAGCTTTATGACAGACGCAATGGAATGAAAAGCAAGCTAGTCAAGGCAGGATTATATCCCTCTTGAGAACTTAAATATTTGATCAACCCGTATAATACTCCAGTTTATGCTTTGTAACTTGAAAAGGGTCAGAAAATCGTTTTGAGCGGACAACTATAACGTAGTTGCAAATGGTAGAGCTTCCAGACAGGGACTGAACACGCCCTCATATCCAATCTAACAAGACAGGATTCTATAAGCGTAGCTGAGTGTTTTTAGGTTGGGTTGGCACTTAACTTTCGGTTCAAGGTGATCATATTTTATTCAGTGTAGGCACGCGCCAATATCCTACTTATGTTTAACGTTGGGTGATATTTAACTACTGAAACGTCGATCTATTCCATCATACGAGGTTTTAAAGGAAAATAGTTTGCATATAGACTACCTATATAAGCAAACATACCTATGAACATATAAGTCCACTTGACTGTACACTACCTTATATTATGAACAAGGGGAAATAAAGGGTAACGATCCAACCTATTAAATATCACTTTTTTGGCGTCTCAGTTTTTGGCGTAACGTATTTTTTTATATAACTTGTTTTTCCAACCCGGGAATCGTTCAGGATGCCCTCCTTCCCAATATACAAGTAGCACTTTTCTGATTTTTTTGTTGATTTTTTGCGACTGTGAATCTGAAGTCCGTTTTTTTGTTAATGTTAATCTCAAATCTAAGCAAAGTGGAAAATACCAACAAACTTAACATGTATTCACAAAACATTAATTTAAGAAACTAAGTACCAAAACTGTCTAATTTAACCGCGTATATTTCGAACGTGAAATGCGTTTTTTTCAAAATACTTCCTGGTCTGGGAGGTTTAAGACTTTAAAAAGGGCCAGCCGATAATTTTAAGCAGACAACTGAAAAGTATTTGCGGATAGTAGAGGTTGTAGATAAGGAACTGACTCTGACTCACTCGCTTCCAAGCCGGGAATTCATGGACATGACGGGATTCGATAAGAATAGCGTAGCGATTCTAGATTTACGTGGATTAAAACTTTTAAATAAAAGGAGCTACCCTTCCTTTGTTAGAATATTAGGAATGTAAATATTGTACCTAACATGATGGAGTTTTGCCGAACGTTTCTAATTAATTAATCGTGAGTGTTTGGCTGACACGTGGATGACCTGAATATTTTTTAGCAAGTGGTGGTTATAATTTAAGGCCCTTTTTTGCTTGTATTTTATTCCAGGTAGCCGCGTGCCGGCATCCTAGTTATGTTTAACGTCGGGTCCCGAGAAAACGAATTCCCTATACTCAACATGTACTCAATAACGATTCTCAATTTCAGAGGAGAAAATCCAATAAATTTATTTGGTAATTCATTATATCTTACAACTTCTCTATAATGTAATAATGTAAACCTTAAAATGCGAGATTTAGCCAAACCTACCCATGAAACTTGCGCTAACAATTAGAGCTGGCTAAAGCGACCATGGATGGCCTGAAGAAAGTAATATTTTAATATTCGTAATGTAAAGCACTCAAATTGTGAGTAGATTAAAATGTGTTCATATTTTATTCAGTGGATCCACGTGTAAGCTTCATATTCATCTTCAAACGGTCAAATTTTTTAGGAAAAAAAAAGAATGTTGAAGAAGAAGCCAATTATCGACGTCGTCAACTAAACTATCTCCGTTCTTATAATTACAAGGATAAATACGCTATAATCCACATACGCTGTTAACTTATGCATTCTCAAACTTGGAGACAGAAACTGACACACTCGCTCATTTCCAATCTATGAAGGCAAAGGTATGACTAGATTCGATAAGCATACCACGTTATGTTTGGTTGGATAAGGTTGAAGCTTTTACATAAAGGAAGGCATGTTGCTGGCAAAGCATGAGCTCTGTTGCATAAGTGTACAATAAGCTGGTATTCAAATCTTGACCATTTCAAAGTCTCCAGTTTCTAAATAATTAATCCTTCCAGCCAGGAAGTGTCTGAGTGACACGTGGATGAACTGAACATTTTTTTAACCAAGTTGTGGTGGAAACTTTAGGCATAACTTTTGGCTTACATATTATTCAGTGCGGCCACACGTCAGTATCCTATCCATGTATTAGGTACGCCGGTTACCAAGAATTGTTATTTGTCGGTAAGTGGAACTGTCGAGTGTGGCTTCCAACCGCAAGACATGTCTGGACACATTTGGTATTGGGGATTGGGGTGTTGGTCACCAACAGTTGGTGGGATTACTGGTGCACTTTGTGGAGAATGTGAAGAGGTTAGTGTGTAGTTTGATGGGATTTGGTTTGTGGATTTTAAAATATATCTGTAAAATTTGCAACTGCACATCCGCTCCAAAATTATCTGCAAAAATGTAATTTTGATCTAGCCCTAACACCAGACATTAATTCAATTTCATATCATAACTACAAAAATTGGTGTATCGGGATCAACACCCAGGAGGATGGATAAGCCCAAGTATGGTGATGATGATTTGTAAGTATATTTCAAAATAGCGATGAGAAAATTCGGCTCAAATAACAATAGAAAAATTTAGATATGCGTTTAAGGATAATTTCCCAAATTTAATTCACTCCAAAACTATAACTAGATTTTCTTAATATTCATATTGGACAATTGTCTAATTTCATCAACTTGTAGAATCTAATCGTAATTATGGCTGCTATTTGTTATTCCGATTTTTCCTCTATTGCTGAGATACTGAACCATCTCTTTAAACTGGAATGAAAAATATAAAGTGTATTACATATTATTACCAAGATAAATTATCCCGGCGATGTTGCATCATCAATTACAAGTTTATCGCAAGATAAGTATAATTCAAACTTTAAATTGCGTTTGCGAAAATGATACAGGGAAAATGATAATAAGGAAAATGTTGAGATTTTCCTCCGGGCTGGTGAACATTTGCCCTTGCTTACCCTTTCTGGGTGGGATTTATGGGGAAACAATCAACTTGAATGATTTAATATCTTTCAAAGTCCAAAAAAACAATTCGCATTTAATATTTTTGTTTTAGAAGGAAAGCGATAAAAGTTATTGATCCGTGGAGTTTTATTGCTTGTGCCAGCTTTACACATCCCTAATAGTGAATATTTGCATGAAATTACATATCACATGCAGAAAATTTCATATGTCGATTAAGACAAAAGTTTGTTTCAGTTTGTATCATTAACCGATTTATTCCCAGTCTGGAGATAAGGGGGAATCCCTGATATTTCTAGTGAACTTCAACTGAAAATAAAATTCAGAATGAACTAAACTTCAACCAGAGTAACTCTCGCCACCACCACCCTCCTCCATCGGTGGCTTATACATATTTGCGGGTTATCAATTACGAGATCATTCATTCTATTAACAGCCGTCGTAAATATCACGATCACAATCATCGTGAATTAACCCTAACAAGTGTGAGTTCGTGCGTGACGAAGAGTATGATGATGATGATGAAACCAAACTGAAACAATTTCTCCAGTGCACAGATAAGAAACAGCTTATTTAGCCAACTTACCTAAATGTTGATATGATAATCATAAGTAGCATATCATCACACTGGAACAAGTTTTTTTTATGCCTCTGTCTATTTCACGTAAACTTGTACTGGTCGTTGCTAATTAGTAGTTGCACTTCAAGCATTAAATCACCACGTGGGGTGTTATCCTAAACAAAGTTGTTGTTATTGTGCCAGAATTAGGGTAATAAAAGACAGCAGACCGTGACAGGCTGTAGGGAATAAATGAAACGCATTTAGCAAGTTCTTATTAAGCATTTGCACTTAACTTCGCTTGTCTTGGGAGATGAAAGTGTGAAGATAAAATATGTATTGCTGTCGGTCTGGTAGTCTGGAGATGGCCATTAAACAACTTTTGTTGAACACTAAAGTAGGTAGATTATTATCTGGACAGCAATTTCAACACATGTTACGTAACTGCTTACATATTATTAAATGCCATTTTTTTTTATCGTGAATAATAATTTAAGTTTAAAGAAGCCAAATAGTTGGGGTTTTTATTTTAAAAAAATGTTTTGTGGAATATTCTTTCGGGCAAAAATGTGTAGTTGCGTTTGATGACTTTCAGATGTTTCTGGGAGAAAACAATTAACAGAATCTGGTTAAATTTTCCAAATTAAAAAAAATGGCTGGATTTGCTCATAACAAGCTGGAGTCTGCTCAATTGCTGTAGATTTTGTTAAAATTGTGGGAAATTTATTCCGAAAAGTACTAATTGTAAGTTTTCAGCCAAAAGTGACAGATTTTCAAAATTTTGTAAATAAGATTTGTTATCTTTTCGAAAAGTTGTTATTTATTTAGGCCCGGTTATATTTTTGTTGCGTTTGTTGCATTTTAACTATGTTAAAAAATAGCATACAGGTATTCGGAATCGACCTTTGTTGCTTGCTAAAATGAAGTAGTAACGAGCAATAGATGACAGTATCACTTTTAATATGCACGGGACATTAACTGAAATTCAGGAATGACGCAAGAGAGCGGAGAATTTTATTGAGTAGCCAACTTATATTACATGACGGGGCTTTGTCTACTAACGATATTCACCATTTACAATGTTCCCAGAGGATCTGATAAGAAACCTGTCGGGAGAACTTTGTTGCCAAAAATCTAATCATCAGCCCATTTCATTATTATCCAGACTGGATAATATCCAGGTTCCGCAGTAATACATTTTATTGCTCGGAATGCTCCGCCTGCCTTGTCACTCCAATGAATATTAGTAGGATAAAATGATCTCTTTAAGTAGCATTATTGCAACATGTAGGAACTTTATCCATTACAAATTTAAATCTAAAAAAATATTTAATGGCACCACCGCTCCACTCTTGAGAATGTCTACCCGTTTTTTGATGGAAGGATTGTCGGATCTCAAAAGAAATAAATATCATTGAAAGTGCAAGAAATTGCTGATCCGAAGATTTATTGTTTCAGCTTAGTGTCCTCATTCTAATCAAGATAATGTTCCTGGTTTTGCCTAATAAAATAAATATAAAACATGAGCATTGATTCAAATTGAAAGGTGAGTGTATTTGGACAAACAAGGTTAAATTAATACAAATAGTCGAATTAAATTAAATGTCAAATGGGCAAATCCACCGTTAACTAAATACCTACTTACTTAAGTATGCAGCACTCATGCTGTTGCAAATATTATGAAATACGGAAAATTGTTCTTGTTTAATTATTTAGCATTGAGACTTAATTATTAGTAATTTTTATTGAGCGTTATTTAAATAATGATACACCACTTGACTTAAATACGTTGGACTGGATAATGGTTTATGTACATTTTTTAATCGTCCCTGTCATATTTCAAATAATTATAAATAATTCATTCGGCTATGACATCAGAAAATAGAGAATATATTGGAAGGCCGTGTATATTTTTTTACTGTTTGAAAAATGTCCCAAGCAGCATGTATATTTAATATGCCATATAGGTATATGTTAACAAATATGGCTCATATTCAGTAATTAGAAGTCCGCAAGGTTCCATAGGTAACGTTGGTCAAGTCTTCTCGTTAATCCATCCTTATTCCCTCCGCTGTTAGCGTTCCCATGCCATTATTCTCATGTCTAAATTCAAATCAGCAGGAATGTAATCTTCTTCCAGCACCCGTCCATATTTCATAAATTTAAAGTCATATCTGAAAAACAGGTGGATCGACAGCAAAATTCAAACGGTAATGTAAGGGCATAGAATAATACATCATTAGATCACTCTGGGTGGACAGGAAATGTATTTATAATCATGTAAGAGGATTACTGTAAAATTGACATGTTATGCACGATTTTGCTAGATCCATGACAACGATGATGTAGTAAACAAAAAAAAATGAATAAAATACAATCTCAGTTTCCCTCAATTATAAGGATACTGAAAGAAAGATTCCTTCATTAAACTGGAATTAAATATCAAATATAAAATGTATTACATAATATCAAGATACAAAGAGGCTAAATTATTTCAGCGAATTGCATCATCAAGGACATGCTTATGATAAATGTTTAATCTAAAATTGAGTTTAGAAAATGATACAGGGAAAATGATAACAAGGAAAGTGTTAGGATTTCATTTTCTGGACTTTATGTGGAAAACTCCAGCATGAATAATTTAGTATCTTTTGAAAGTTAAAAAAAAAACTCATAATTAACATTTTTATTTTATAAGGGAAACTATAAAAGTTACTGGTCTGTAGAGTTTTACTACTTTGTATCATTTATATATATAGGCTCTACTCTTCTTTGCTAGAATACGTCGGCATCCCATCCAAGCCATTACCCCTCCCTCCAGTCCATAATGTTTTGCTTTTTATAGCCAGTATTGCAACATCTAGGATATTTATAGCAAATTTAAATCCAAAAACTGCGTAAATTATTTAAGGCATTGGAACAGGAACGAGTACCTAACTCCACTACTTACACTTATTCGAGAATTTGTAAATGATCTGCCGGTCTAAAATATTAATGTCTTTTAAAAAAACTAAGTGTATATTTTTCAAGGAAGAAAACTGCTAGCCCGAAGAATTTTATTGCCCTATATAACTTCTAACTTTGTAATTTTGTTTCATATTGTGCTACTAATCATGATAATGATCCTGGTTTTGCCTGTCATTAAAACAATTGGCTAGCTAAGCGTAACAATTATTGCTCCTAATTGGGCAGTAGCAATAATGATGAAACTGATAATTTGCACAATATGCGAATTTTTAATTATTTTTGGCATGTGGCTCAAGTGGGAATTTTAGTTGAGTAGGTAGTGGATTCCAGTTACCCACATCAAAATATATTTAGATTTAATCCGGTTACATAATCTAAGCCATTAAATCCATAATCAATGGTCACAATTGAAAAAATTACAAACCAAATGTGTAGTATATCATTTGCAATGAAAATGAACAAAGTTGGCTACATTGTATCATCCACCCATTACTTTCAGTTGGAATTGGAATATGGAAAGTGGGGAAACCCAGACTTTTCCGCGTTGTGCTGGACAACCAAATTGCCTTTAAACATTTGAAAGGGCGGTGATGGCGTTGAAATCAAAAACGTTATATAAGTCGGCAGCAGCTTTGTCCTCAGTGACAGTTGATTCTGCACAACAAAGCTTGCTGGTTGAACGGTCTCATTCAAGACATTTTTTTTCATTTCTGCATTTGGATCCATTTCAGAGTTCTTCGCTAAGCTAAGCTAACTCAATCAAGTCGGAATTGATTTTTATATCGGAGAAGTTTGAGGACTCCACAGGATCGCACCGGCAATTGAACATGAGTAGGAGCAGAAACAATTTACAGTCCCTGGCAACTATTATTTAAACTTATTCAACAATTTATATCTTGTCCTCCGTAGCTATTTCCGGGATGGAGGCGTGGGTCACGTCTGCCGTGGAAGAGAAGGACGTGGATAAGGCGCTCCTGCTCGCCCGCTCCATTCGCAAGGTTTTGAGCTGCAAGAAACTGGCTGTTTTGACAAGCTTTGATGTCTCCAAAGACGGAAGGTAAAGAAGAGGAGAAAGACAATGTTGAGTTGAATGATGACTGACAATCTTAATTAGTTGAATTGCCAAAAGATGTTGACCCAATGGCTAATCTAATTTTAGGGACAAGCTGGGCAACACTTTTGACCTGGTCCATATACTGGAGCCGACAACCCACCTAAATGGGCTGAGTCAGGAAGATCGTGCAAAAGTGGAAGGATTCGCTCTTGTGATTTTCAACAAGTGCGTCTACCTCTCCCCAAACACGATGGTATGGGCTTTTGACTTGCTATCTCACTTTGCCCCAACAATTATTTGACTTGCTCTGATAATGAATGTCTTCAATTTTGGCAATTAGGTTTTGAAAAATTTCGACGACATCTTCGACAAATATGACAAGTTTGCTATGGGTGGAAATGGGAATGAGCTGGATTCTTCAGTTTACTTGTTCACCCCGGGCATGGAACACAGACAGGCCTTGGAGAAGATTATGCATCCCGGGAACACAACTGGGAAGATGGAGGCGGGCTCTTTTGGAAGTTGCTTCAATCTTTGGATTAAGAACAATGTCTCAAAGTTTGAGAAACTGGATGATGAGTACAATGTCACCCTCAATTTGAGGGGTAGGAGTCCAAAAGGGTATTAAATATTTAATTTGCCCCTGTCCAAACTCCCAATCCTGATTTTCGCAATTTAAGTAAGAGAATATAACAGACGTGGTGGCTTTTGTCTGATGTGGAGTATAGTTTGGGCTCGGGAGCAACGGTGACAATTGTCAATTTTGGGGATGCTCATCCATTGGATTTGGCTGGTGAGGATTTTATGAACCCGGA
This sequence comes from Pseudosinella alba, assembly GCA_034700485.1. Taxonomy (NCBI): domain Eukaryota; kingdom Metazoa; phylum Arthropoda; class Collembola; order Entomobryomorpha; family Entomobryidae; genus Pseudosinella; species Pseudosinella alba. Next base: position 9,630 of record JAQIXQ010000832.1, read on the forward strand.
GGAATTGGGAACTATTGAACAGGTAGAGGGAAACAAGTTAAAATTGGAGTAATGGGACTTATGATTAGTTATAACTAAATGGCATAAATTTAACCAACCTATTGATTCAATTTTAGTTCGTGGTTGAACAGTTTCGGAACTTTGAGATGGAATATGCGACATCCAAATCCAGCGTAAATTTGCAAAATTTTATAGTTGATAATGAATAAATTGGAGATCAATGAAAGGTTAAACTGTGTGCGTTTTGCTTGCTTGACCTTTTGTAAAATAGGCTTACTCCGACTTATCCCTTCAACGGGAATATTTCAAGACGGAGCCCATTGCTATTGTTGGGATGAGCTTCCGGCTACCCGGGGCAACTAACGTGAGGGACTTTTGGGAACTGCTAATAAATGGGAGAGAGGCCATCATCCCACTTCCAGAATCCCGTTGGTTACCCGAGTACATCCCTGCAGCTTACACGACCAGGAAGGTAGAGGCCGGATTCCTAACTGACCCGGTGGACGAGTTTGACGCCAAGTTTTTTGGGATCAGCGGGAAGGAAGCGGAGTACATGGACCCCCAGCACCGACTCCTCCACGAAGTAGCTTGGGAGGCTCTGGAGGATGCCATGCTGGATCCGCACACCCTTCGGGGAACCAAGACAGGAATATTTGTTGGCAGTTGGCTGCAAGATTACATGAACATTGTGAATCAGTCGATGGACAAAGATTTCTTCAGAGGCTTCATGGGGACCTCCATTGGGTCTGGAGCAGCCAGACTATCCCATTTCTTTCAGACAGTAGGACCCAGCATTGCAACAGAGTCTGGCTGTTCCTCTGCCATGGTTGCTGTGGACATGGCTTGTAAAAGTCTAAGAAATCGGGATTCTAATTTGGCTCTAGCCTGTGGCGTCAACCTATTGCTGGGCCCTTTCGATGTGAACACGCTCAGCTTTGTGGTATCACCAGAAGGGCGCTGCAGGACTTTTGATGAAAGTGCGGACGGGTTTGGCAGGGCTGAGGGCTGTGCTGTTCTCATCTTGAAGAGGCTCTCCGATGCTACTCGAGACGGGGATAACATTTGGGGATTAGTTCGAGGATCCGCTGTTGTGCAAGAAGGGACAAGCACCAGCTTTGGGACCCCTACCGCCCAATGTGAAAGCCTGGCAATGGAGCTTGCCCTGAATGACGCACATGTAAACCCGCTGGACGTCAGCTATGTTGAAGCACACGGGACTGGAACCCCCGTGGGTGATCCATTGGAAATTGCTGCCATTACCAAGGCATATTCCAAGAGCGGAAGGTTGGAACCTCTTGTGATTGGCTCAGTTAAAACCAACGTGGGTCACACAGAGTCCGTCTCAGGACTGACTGGGATCATCAAGGTCCTCCTTTCCATGAGGAATGGGATGATCCCCCAACATTTGAATTTGAAGAAGTTGAACCCTGCAATAAATTTGGACGTGATCCCAGCCAAAATTCCTTTGGAGGCGATGCCATGGGAAACGACAAATGATAAGCCAAAGATTGCTGGGGTCAGCTCCTTTGGAATTAATGGAACGGGTTGGTACAAATTAGATATTTGATTTACATTTGGACTTACTTCCGGCAATCTAATTCTATAAAATCGGCATTTTTTTATCAGACGGACATGCAATCATTCAGGAAGCGCCAACCCTTTCCCACCCCCAAATAATTTGCAGCGAGGTCACCCCGCGACCCCTTCATGTAATGAAAATCTCTGCCAGGTCCCAAGAGTCTTTTGATGAACTTCTGCGAACATATGAGCACATGTTTAGCTCAAGTGATGCTATGGACTGGAACTTGAAGTTTGAAGATATTGCCTATTCAGCAAATACTGGAAGAGCCACCTTCAACAACCGTGCATTTATCATTGCCAAGGACTTTAAAGAGGCAGCAAATGTCATCAAAACCAAGTCGTTTAAATCAGCCGAAGTACAGTCGACCGGAAGTAAGCTCTGCTTCCTTTTCACTGGGCAAGGCTCACAATACCCCTACATGGGAGCTGAGCTGTACAAAACCTCTCCCGTTTTCAGGGACGCCTTCAACACTTGTGATCAGATATTGGTGAAGAGGTACGGGATCCATTTACCAGAAGTCCTTTGGGGGCAGCTAAATGACTCGAGTGAGCTGAATAGAACCATTTACAGTCAGACCAGCATATTCTGCATTGAATACTGCTTATTCAAACTTTGGTCGTCCTGGGGGGTAAAACCGGACTTCGTGATGGGTCATAGCTTGGGGGAGTTTCCTGCTGCAGTAGCCGCTGGAATCCTGGATTTTGAGGATGCGCTCATGCTTGTCGCCGAGCGAAGCCGGTTGATCGATAACCTCCCTCGGGGGAAAATGCTGGTCATTCAAGCAAATAAGGATGCTGTTCATCAAACTATTCAGAAATACAAACAACTCAATCCCAGCTTCTGGGTGGATTATGCTGCAATCAACTCCCCAGACCAGACAGTGGTCGCTGGAGATTCCGAAATGATTGAAGAGTTTGCTCAGTATTGTGGGAGCAAGTCACTAAAGACAACTGTACTTGCTGCCACCCACGCATTCCACTCCCGTCACATGGATCCAATGTTGGAGTCTTATCGAAAAATTGCAAGCACGTTGAAAAAAGTTGAAGTTGGGGACACTTCTGGCCCAAAATATGTTTCTGGAATGGAGGGGAAGATAATCGACTTGGAGTCGATTAACGTCGACTATTGGGTACGCCACACAAGGGAACCAGTCAACTTTATTGAGGCCTGTAAATCTATACACGCAGAAGAATGCTCCCGTTTTCTCGAAGTTGGCCCTCACCCCGTGTTGTCCGCTCTTGTGATGGGGAATATGGACGGTCAAAATGTAACATGCTGGTCTTCGCTCCGCAAGAAACACGAAGATTGGAGCACCCTGCTGGACAGTCTGACCAAACTGTACTTGTCCGATTGGAAGGGCCAAGTGGATTGGATGGGCTTTGATCGCTACTACAAACGGACCCGGACTCCTTTGCCCTTCTACCCATTCAATCGAAAGCCAGCTTGGAAACGTTTGGAGGCGTCCCTCCCCAATATACACCCCCTGTTGGGGAAGGGAACTCCCACTGGGTGCGAGCACACTATATTTGAGAATCGGATAACATTGAAGAATATCCCATTTGTTAAGGATCATGTTATCGGGAACACGGTCGTATTTCCGGGGGCAGCCTTTATGGAAATGTGCCTCGCGGGGGGTCACGCAACTGTCCAGGGATCTTTCAACGGGGAACTATTGAAGCCACGAAGAGCAGTTGCTTTACGCTCATTGAGGATAGTGTCCCCACTTGGTTTGTTTGATGAGGGGATCTATCGGCTCCAAACAACATCCAAGTTGGATATGGAGGAGGACGGAGAGATACGCTACAACATTGGAGTCGACAGATATGTTCCACTAGGCACCAGTGGAACTGGTGAGTGGATCTCTCAAGCAACTGCAAAATTCCTTCCCGTTCCGCCACCCTGGAAGGGGGAGAGCGCTAGCATCGGAATAGATATCCAGGCTATTCAAAATACATGGGAAAGTACTGATCTCACCCCGTTCTACAATCGACTCCCGGAAGTTGGACTCCGCTTTGGTCCCAAATTCCAAAGTTTGGAAATGGGCTGGAAAAGTGAGATGGGGATCTTACTCTCGGTGAAGCTTCCAGAGGATAAGAATGCCAAATACTTGATCCACCCCATTGTTGCTGATGCAATGATTCAAGCCACCATGTTGTGGGTTGGTAAGGACATGCTGGACAAGATAAAGCTCCAGGTTCCGGTTCAAATTGGAGAGTTCATATGGCTGGAGGGATCAACCTCTGCAATCCTCTACATTTACTGTGAGACCAATACTGAGGGCAAGACTGAATCCATTTTACTGGATGAGCAAGGAACTCTCCTGGCGCGAATGTCAGGTGTGGACTTCATTGAAACTACAGTGAAGCTGATGGAAGGGATGATCCAGAGACAAGGGTCCACTATCACAAACATCTATCGCGAAGTGTGGAAATCCTCTCCGGGACCGTTGCAACGATCTTATGATTTTAAAGCTACGGCTGGCGTTCCACTCCTCCAGTTTACTGACGAGGAGCAGGAATTCCTGGACAAACGAAATGACATCGGCCAGTATGAATGGGAATTCTACAACAATGTTTCTAATCACAGCAGACTATATTTTGTTAAGGCCATGTATGAACTGGGATGGAAGCCGGAGCAACGGACCCCATTTAATTCTGAAGAGCTGATAAGCCTCTTACCCAAGCCTGAGGAGCATTTTAAACGATATATCCGTTTCTTCCTCCAGGCATTACAAGACGCAGGAATGATCACAAGGGGTGATGATGACAACAAAGTTGAATTCTGTTTCCCGGAACCAACTCCCACCCTGCAGGAGATGGAGAAGAACCTCCAACACGCTGTTAGTCCCAAGGACAGCTCCAGAGTGGAATACCAACTGGTTAGCAAGGTCGGGAGCCACTTGGCAAAATTGTGGCGTGGCGAGGTGGAACCCTTGCAGCTCCTCTTCCCGGAGGACCCTTCAATGCCCAGTGCTGGTCGTTTCTATGACGCGGAAGCAGCCTGGGTTCTTGAATCAACCTTGAAAATATTTGACCCATTGTTTGGGGGTATAGTTGACCCAAGCTATAATGCATGCATGGACATCAATCCAAATTTTCAACCCATTTTACGTGTGCTGGAAGTGGGGTCCGGTACTGGGGCCTTCTCACTCCACTTCCTGGAGCAGTTGGCTTTGTGGGGCAAGCCATTTGTATTTTACTACACTGACATCTCGCCCTCCTTCTTCAGCGGAGCGGAGATAAGGCTGGCCAAGCACTTGAGCCATGTCATCTTTAAGAAATTTGACATGGAAGAGGATCCATTTGCCCAGGGCTTCTCCCCCAATTATTTCGACGTGGTCATGGCGGGGGAAGTCCTCCACGTGGCAAAGGATATTCGGAAAACGCTGGGGAATATAAATAGCCTCTTGAAACCCGGTGGGATCATCCAAATCATTGAGACGACTGTGCCGGATTTGAGGATCACCCAGATATTTGGAATACTTGAAGGTTACTGGGGTTTCCAGGATTTGGATTTTCGACCTTATCATGCAACCCTGACACCTGCAAAATGGGAGGAAGCCTTGAGATGGGCAAACTTTGACAAAGTGGTTACCACACCGGTGTACAATAACTGTAAAAGCATCATTACAGCGCAATCCTCTCTCGCGGGACGTTCCAATGTCAATCCCAATCCGAGCCTTGACCGGCCAAAGAACTCCTGGCTAATATTTTATCCGGGGTCATTCGAGAACTTGGCCCAACAATTAAAGGATAAACTCGTTGGGGTGAATAGGAACGTGCGTATAGTAAGAAGGCCATTAACTTGTACGGAGGAGGAAATAAAGACTCTGATGAAGACAGAACTACACTTTGGAGAAAGTGATGGGGAGAAGTTGGAGGGGATTATATATTTGTGGGGACTTCCGGACGAGACCGGGAGTCGGGAGCAGTGTCAGGTATCCCTTCCCCTGTTAAGTCTAGTACATGAAATGACGGAATGCACAGCTCCTCCAAGACTCTACGTGATCACGCAGGGGACTGTCATCGTGGACGGGTCTGAACTTACAAATCCCACTTCAGGAACCTTGTTCGGGATGATTAAATCCCTCTCTAACGAGGTTATTAAACTGCACATGAGCTGCATCGATCTCTCCCCAGATGATCCTGTTCTGACTCAAGCGGATGCCATTTTCTGCGACTTGTGGAGTACGGACAAAAGCAACGTTGCTTTCAGGGGAAATGAACGACTAATTCCAAAGTTTGTCACGACCAAAGTGAATCACAATGAGCCACTGCCCCTGCCCAGTGGGTTTGATCGTTTCCAACTGGCACTTCCGAAGACAAGGGTGATAGCCGACTTGGAATTCGGTGTCCTGGACAAATATACATTGGGCGAGACTGAGGTGGAAGTTCAGGTCAAAGCCATGGCGCTCAACTTTCGGGATGTGTTTACCGTCCTGAAGCCAATTCCACAATTTGAAGAAATCAATTCGGTCGGATTTGACTTTGCAGGGGTGGTTAGCAAGGCTGGGGACAAGGTTGGAACGTTCAAGCTCGGTGATCGGGTCATTGGGATAAACATGGACAATAATTTATCCCTTCCAAGTCATATCAAAATTGATGAAGAGTGCCTCGTCCATATCCCATCCTCAATGACCTTCTCGGAAGGGGTCACCCTCCCCGCCGTATTCCTGACTGGGTATCTGTGCCTTATTGACATTGCAAAAATGAAGAGTGGGGAAACCATTTTAATTCATACTGCCACCGGTGGGGTTGGTCTCTGTGCTATTCAGCTAGCAAAAATGATGGGGGTTGAAATTGTGGCGACGGCAGGGAGCAAACGGAAGCAAAATTATCTGCGAAACCTTGGAATCAAGCATGTATTCCATTCTAGGACGACCGACTTTGGAAAGGAAATTCTGGATGCGACTAATGGAAGGGGAGTGGACATTGTGCTCAACTCCATCACCGGTGAGGGTTACAAGGAGGCGTCTCTATCCGCCTTAGCCAAGAATGGAAGATTTATTGAGATGTCCAAGCTGAACGTATGGAAACCGGAGGAGGTGAAGAAGCTCAGACCTGACGCGTTCTACAAAGTTGTTGATTTGACTGCTACAGGAAAGGAGGCAATCCTAAAGTTGATTAATCAGTTGAAAGAGTTCCTATTTTCAAACAACATCCAGCCAATCCCTTACGAGCAGTTTGATGCCCTCAACATCAGAGGGGCCTTGGGCTACTTGCAAAAGGCGAAGCACATTGGGAAAATTGTGTGTATGATGCCGGAAGCAAAAATTGAGAATTCAAAAATCAAGACAACCACTCCCCTATTCAACGAGATGAGTACGTATCTGGTCACTGGTGGTCTGGGTGGGATTGGCTTTGAGGTGGTGAAGTGGATGCTGAACTCGGGTGCCAAACATGTTGCCATTGTCAGTCGTAGCTCACCCAAGCCGGAAGTTGCTACCATGATCCAGTCGTGGAACAAATCTGGGAAACATGTGGAGGCATTTCCAGTGGACATTGGAGACTATGGTCAGTGTCTGGAGCTATTCCAGAACTTGAAATCACCGGGGAGTGGCTTCCCCCAGCTTCGTGGAGTGATGCATGCCGCTGGCGTTTTGGCTGATGCAATTTTGGAGAATCAGAATTGGAACAAGTTCGATCAAACCTACAACCCCAAAGTGAATGGATCTTGGAATCTTCATGACTTGACCAAGGAGCTCCAGTTGGAACATTTTGTTTTGTTTTCATCCATGGCCGCGTCGTTTGGTTCACCCGGTCAGTCCAATCACTCTGCTAGCAACTGCTTCGAGGATTCTTTGGCTGCTTATAGACGCTCCAATGGGCTGCCGGCTACTTCTGTTAATTGGGGGAATTGGGGGGAGGTTGGGGTAGCAACTGAACTTGACTTCCCGGGAATTCGCCCAATTAGCACATCCCAAGGGCTCCTCACCCTGGAAACAATGCTCAAAACGCAGGAGTCCCACCTGTGCGCATGTAACATTGACTCGTTTGCTCTTGCTGTGCAACTATTTCCCAGTTTGAAGAGCTACGTGGATGATAAGCGACTGTTTGGGGATATGAAGGCAGACTTTATCTTCAGCAGTGACGACTTCTGGAAAGAGGTGGACGAGGAGGAGGATCGGGAAGGGAAGCTCCTTGCCTTTAAAAATCTCATTAAGCTAAACCTCCGAGTCATTTTGAAGATGAGCCAGGATGAGGTCATTGATGACCTCACGGATTTCCAGTCCCTTGGGGTGGATAGCTTGATGATGCTGGAGATGAAGAATGGCCTTCAAAATATTCTGGGTTCCAGAATGACACTGACGGCAAATGAGCTGAAGGATTGCACAAACACAGACGCGTTGGCTAACCGTCTGGTTGGGAACTTATTGGGGGAGTGGGCCCACGTCAGGAATATCCTGCCAACAATGGAAAAGCTGCAGGAGCTACTAGAGGAGGATTCCCTTCTTCCAGAGCATATCCGTCCATCCGATGGGAGGGAAGCTGGCCTGGTCTCCGAAGCCGAAACTGTCCTTCTGACTGGGGCTACCGGATCCCTCGGTCCTTATATTTTGAGGGAGCTGAGCAACCGACCTGGAATAAAAAAGATAATTTGCCTGGTCCGAAAATTCGGAAAGGTGTCCCCAATGGATAGACTTGTCCAGCGATTGAAAGTTGTCCACCTGGAGAAACTGGTGGATCTGAGTAAAGTGGAGTGCATCCGGGGTGATGTGGTACAGGATAAATTTGGGCTGCTGGAAAGTGAGTACAGCCGCTTGGCCGGGAGTGTGGACACCGTCTTCAACAGCGCCGTGAGGGCTGACCACACAGCAAAATATTACAAAGCCCCTGAGTCAATGAAGCAGGACCTGCGGAATGTGAACGTGAAGGGGACTTTGAGGATTCTGGAATTTGCTGTGCACACCAAGCTGAAGCACGTCTTCCAAGGGTCATCCCTGCTCTCCGTCTTTACTACTGAGGAGGATGACCAGAGGGAGGAGGATGATTGTTACGACATGGAAAATGAAAGGGGCTTCGTCTCTGAGAAATGGCAGGAGGAGGATATTCTGGATCATTTGCCATATAATCTGGGCTACCCTCTGAGTAAGCACATTTCTGAGAATTTATGTCGGCAGGCTGTGGAGCGTGGGATCCCTTGCAAGACCTTCCGCTTCCCGGTGGTTGGAGGGGACTCCAGGAATGGACGGTGTGACTTCCGCGGTAACCATATCATACTTCGTTGGCTCACCTTTCTGAAGCTTAAGTGCGTGCCGGATATGGTCTCTCCCATCATGATCATCCCGGTTGACCACTGCGCCCAACTTTCCCTGGAGGTGTTCTTCAATAATGCGGCCCTAGCTGATATTTACAACGTTTCCCATTTGAACAGCGGTGTGGAGGATCAGATCATGGTGAAAATTGGGGAGGAGCTTGGGATTCCGGTGGAAACACTGACCATGCACCAGTTCATTGACAGGTTGAAGCTGGAGGGGGATGATTCTCCCCTCGCCCCTTTCATGAAGCTTTACAGGGAAGATGAGGAGGAGCTATTCGAGCTTCTGGAGGAAAATTCGATAATTTCAAGTTTGACGAAAATTGCGGAGGAAAGCAAGCAATTCTTCAAGAGCCGCAAGTTGGAACAGCTAATGGGAAACTATTCAGAGAGATATGAGCCATCCGAAGTGGTCATCAGGAGGGACCTCAGCTTCTTGAAAGAGTGTGGCGCTTTTGAAAAATTTGGGATTAAGTAATGAAGCAATTGTGTCTCGTCTGTTTGTATGCACTTCGCAATTAGTAGACATTCAAATATGTTAGTCTATGATTTATCACCTTTAAACATATTTCATTCAAATAAACATTATTTAGATTAAAAAAATAAACCAATTAGCTATAGTGAATTCACTATACCGAACACTGTGGAATACACTATCTCATGCAATATTTTAAATAGAATATATACAAAAAGTTTTTAGTAGACAATTATTTTATAATTAATTTTCTGGACAATTGTTGATGTACTCTAATTCCTTCCTTCCATGTCATATTCCAATCCACTTAGAAAGCCAGCAATGAAGAATTTCGTCAACTTAAGATGATAGCATCGCAAGGAGTTTTACCTTTTTTGGAAATAAAATAAGATTTTACAATAAGTTTATATCATCCATACTTATATTTATTTATCGCTAACTGAAAAGGATGTCATATATAATATATTACAATGCAGCATTTGAAATACACTAAATTTTAACATTCATTTACCCTGCCAGAAATTGGTCCTTGTAAATCTGTTCCTTCCAAGCTCTCTCTTCTTCCGTCAAGTTCTAAACGTCAAAATTTAGAAACTCGATTTAGAAAAACTACAAAGTTTTGTTGCACTATTTTTACGTAATTTTATATACTCAAGCATTTGAGATTTGCTGCCATTGTTATCATTTTTGGGATAATAAAATAAATACTTATCAAATTGTCAAATTGAGCACTTGCCCTCATCACCACGTCGTGCCTTGTCCAACAGCATAAAACTAGTATGAGTAGCGACATCCAGAATATATCAGATTTGGCGTTCATTCTTCCTAATTAATTTATTACAAAAAAGATTCAGAAATAATGAAGAGTTTGTCATCTAGGGTTGCCGTTTAGTGGTAAACGTTTAGTAAACGCGTTTAGTTTACTACTAAACTTTGACGGTTACCAAATAAACGCGTTTACGTTTACTACCGGTAAACGTACACCGTTTAGTTTAGTTTTGTCAGGTAAACGTTTACTAAACGTTTACTAAACGTTTACCGATTTTGGCAAATTGAGTTTAAATATATGGAGGAGTAAATACAAAAGATTATTATAGTAGAGGGAGCCGTAAATATAATAATAAAGTGCAAATGAGATGAAAACTGAAAATATGCAAATGAGATGAAAAATTGAAGCAAAAATATGCAAATGAGATGAAAAATTGAAACAAAAATTCGCAAATGAAATAAACATGTAAATATGCAAATTAGATGAAATATCAAAATGAAAGTATGCAAATGAGATGAAAAATGAAAATATGCAAACGAGATTAAATTTTTAAAAAACGCAAATGAGATGAAAAATGACAATATGCAAATGAGATAGAATTATGATAAAATGAAAATGAGATGAAAAATGGAAATATGCAAATTAAATTTTTAATATTTCACTTTCATTTGCATATAATCTAATTTGCCTATTTTCATTTTTCTTTTCACATTTCCTTTGTATATTTTCATTTTCCTTTACACATTTCCTTTGTATATTTTCATTTTCATTTCACAACTCATTTGCATACTTTCACTTTTCATCTCATTTGCAT
>JAQIXQ010000833.1:0-20496 GCA_034700485.1 Pseudosinella alba
AAAAGATTGGACGCAAGTGACATGCCTGGAGTGAGAGCAACCTCGTGCACTTTCTACATTTATTCTTTGTATGTAAATCCATACAAGTAGAATTGCACCATTTAAGTACATTTTTGTCAAACAAAAATGTTAGAAATATTTCTTAACATAATATGAATTGTTTCCACATCTGTACCTTCACTAAACCTTCATCAATGTTTATGGGGAGGGCCCCGACAACACTGGAGAGATATGGAGAGAGGTCTCCAGGCCGTACCACCGGAGGGGCTGTGCCAACTCGGTCTCCTCGAAGTATTTTTTTAAATTTTGTAATAAGTTTGTAGTTTAAAATTAAGCTCCAAAAAGTATAATGGAAAAAGATTTCTAAAAATTTCGGGCTCGCTACGCTCGCCAACATTATGATATCCCATAACTTGCATGTTTTCTACTTGAAATTTTGCTTTCTTAGGTTAATTTTAAAAAAATTTCGGCTCGCTTCGCTTCGCCATTAGTTTGTTTTCGTAAAATCAGGGATATATTCCTAGATTTCAATATTTTGGTCGAAGCCCAGATTATTGACATAATGTAAGACAAGTTGATATTTTGGCTAATTTTTCTTCAGCCACTGAGTTTTGACTTTCCAATTCCCGTAGTACTATTCATATCCTTCTTAGCTTCAAAATCTGGCGTGGATTGGACAATTTGCATATGAATAGGAAACTTATGTACATCATTTACATATGAATAGGTTTTCGAGTTTCCCATTCATACGCAAATTGCCCAATCCACGCCAGATTTTGAAACCAAAGAGGATCAGAATTATAATCACAACGAAAAGTTACTCTGTTAATAGAACCCAAAATATTTTATTGGGGGCCGTACCAGCCCATTTACTCTCCAGGTCGTACTTTGAGCTGTCGGGGCACTGTAACTAACCCAAGCAAAAGGATTCACCCATAGGTCATCGAAGACAGGAAACAGTTTATTTTGTGTGCAAATACAGAGTCGGGGGTGCATGGCTTGTCTTACAGTATAATTGTGGATTTAATAATACAACTCGTGAATACACAGGAATTAACAAGACAAGTAGGCATACAAATCGTAATCCGCGCCCAGAAAATGATATTTTTACAGAATTTACAGAAAAGTTCAACATGAGGGTTTATCAAAGAAATGTGCAAATTAATTACTCTAGTTTTGAAGTAGCAATTCAATCTTTCTTTGGCAGCATTAGCATTCGCTACTCCTATGAATGTCGTTCTAATGTTTAGTGAGTTTAGGGACAAGTATGTACCGCAGTCAGATTAAAGGAAAATTATTGCCTACTTTTCCGAGAACATATTGGCAATATTGGAACTCTGTTTCTCCGAATAAACTGTGGGTCAAAAAACTGTGGGCGAAAAAACTGTGGGTGAAAAAACTGTGGGTGAATAATCTGTCATGGGTGAAAAAACTGTGGGTGAATGATCGCTTCTTATATTGGTTTTGGGTGAATCGCCCGAAGGCCATAACGGACATTGCGTTAGAACTTTTGGCATTTTAGTGGAAAAGTATGACAATGGCAACTGATTTTGAAGCAAATATATGTAGGAAAGTAATATAAACTTCCGTAACGAACTGATAAGGGAAGCGGGTCCATAACATTTGAAAGTACCTGAAGCTACTTTAGCTATATAATACATTCAAGTCGTTATGCTAACATTGTCATCATAACACAAAATATTTTACTAGAACATGTAGCAAATAGGAAAAGGAAATTTATAAATTTGACCAATGTTAAACCTATCCGGTCAGATTCTGCCTGGCTTAAAAACGCTCGTAAAGAGCCTGGTCCCTCCTCCCTTCTCATCCAAATCCAAACCGGCACAATTACTTTTTTCCATGTTTTTAATAGAATTTAGCATGGGGATATGAAAATAGAAACTTTTCCATGATGTTTAAAACTCGCGTCGATTTCGATTTGGATGAGATGGGACCCGGCTCTCATAGAATTTCGTAATGTAAAATCCCATAAGGAATCCCGAAAATTTTCAGAAAATGATTTTTTGTTTTATTTTTTGGTAATAATGTTCATGGTTCGTTGAAATAGGTCCAGAAGAAATATCTAGATATATAAATAATATTAATGTCACTTGTCCAATATCAGTCCTTTACATGATTATCAGAGATGAAGGGCAGAGGTGAAAGGAAAACTACCCCAATTAAAAGTACAGAGAAATATCACAAAGTTTTTGTAACTCATATAGCAGTCTGATAGTTATGCAGAGGGAAATGGTTCATAATGTGCTTGAGTACCTGGAACAAAATTACGTAAGATTTTCGAGCGCTTATGCCAACACCGTCTTGCCATAAAATAAACTATTTTGTAAGAATATATGGTCATATGAATGAGAATTTTGTAAGTGTGGCCGACTTATTCTTTTCCTATGAGGTATTCAGTCAGGGTAAATATGGCTTAAACACTCCCTCCATTACACATGTGGTTTTAGGTAGAGATATCCCATATCCTTTGTATTATAGCCAAATATAATGCTATTCTTTGTCAGCTCCTTTTTATGAGCGTTGTTCTGGTTGAACAGGTATTAGGTAGGTGGTGGAGCCAGCTCGTGCCGTCTACGCCCCTTTGACATGAAAATAAATTGTGTAAGTTGTGCTACCTACTACGGAAGTGCTTTGGAACTTCCGGTATAATCGTAACCGTAAATCCGGCATACGTGATATACTGATATGAGATATTTCTTATATGATTATGTGGTTTACCACATACGTACATATATGTAACCAAATGGATTTTGAAAAAGTGTGATAGGTAGGCATGTCCTGGTTGGGCCGTCAAGGGTAGAAAAGTGCAAGGATTGGGTTGGAACGTTCAGTTGACAAAGGCAAGCACTCTCATAAACTTTTAAAGTCAAATTTAGCAACAAAAATTGCAATTCTGATAACAAAGTATGAACTTTTTCTGGGAAATTTACTCTCCTGTGCTCTTGTCGATGGAGTAGTAGTAGTAGTAGTAGTAGTAGTAGTAGTAGTAGTAGTAGTAGTAGTAGTAGTAGGTAGTAGTAGTAGTAGCAGTAGTAGTAGTAGTGGATTTATTATTTATTTAATCAGTAAAGAGGGGCAATACATCAAATACATAATGCTTGAAAGGCTCACCTTCATAAAAAATCTAGTACAGATTAATTATGCCAATAAAAATAAATAATATTATTAATAATATAAATAGATAATATCAGCGCTCATATTTAGTTCTCCTACGTATAAAGTATTGTTTCAAACTATTATATATTATAGCATTTAATATACTTCTTGAAATAACTGTTCCACGATGGAAAATTACAAGAAACCCGTCGTTCCCCTATTATTTCTCTCGATGGTATTCCCATGTTCTCCCGACTTCCCCTTCCCGGTATTGGACTACATGAATAACGTTAGGAACACTGAGGCTTACGACATCAAACAAGTTGGACAGAGATATTCCAAATATCAAGAAAGGGGAAATTGGGCGACACTTGATCGTTCCAACCAATTCCATGGAGGTCAGGCCAAGGACGCCATCAACATTTCTGAGTATGTGAACCTCTTCCAAGGATGCCTACTCCATCTGATCAACTTCGAAGGACGGGATTTCTACATTGATGGTGAGTCAGAAGCTACCTCCAACGGAGTTGTCCTCTCAAGATACGACGTGATGGAATCCTGGTTCCTCCTCAAAGCCAAACGCCATGAATCCCTAAAACCCTTCATCACCTCTCAAAAGCGAACAGTCCCCTTCGAGCATATCCAACGACAGATCAACAACACATCTGCAAGCTATCGCGAATACTGTCCGTATTACAACTTGGAGTCCCACTGCAATGACGTTCAATACATTGACAACACGATGAAGGCCCGACCATGGACTTGTGAAGCTCATCTGTACATGTCCCCTCCAACACCATCGCAGAACAAGTTGTTCTTTGAGTGGGATGGGGGTCACTATGATGATGACGATGATGACCTGGTAGTAACCGCAGACTACTTCCTAATCCCCGGAAGCTACAAACGATTCTGGTATCACAAGCTAAACCGTACCGAAGACCCCCTGACGTTTCCAATAGAAGTGGATCCGAAGGCCAAAGGTGAGACCTTGTTCATCTCAAGACCACAGTATGACCTTTGGATCACTAGTGTAAACCGTCAGATTAATATGACGAGGGACGAGATCCTGGCAGAACTTATCACCCCTTGGGTAAATACCTTGTCACAAAATCGAGGCTCATTTCTTCTTAGTGACACGAGGTACACTCCAACCAAGAGGGAAATGCTGGTTATATTCGAAAAGAGACCAACACAACCCAGCTGGTTGTGTCGGTACTGTGGGTCGACTTGCGGAAGACTTTCCCCCGTCCCCCTGGAAAATGCCGCAAGTCTCAATTCACACCAGAACATCTTTGATTCAATAAATTTGCAAACTTTGGGAAGGATTATTTGGGCAGCCATGATTACCATATCCTTTCTCCGTCCCGTCCGAATCATTCGGGAGGAGTTGGCTGGGGACTCGGAATACGGGAAATTCTTGGATTATCATCGGGAAGGGCTGACAGAGATGCACCATTCCACAATCAGCCAGTTTCAAAGTTACGCTAGCCTAAAGCTGATCCAAGCTGCTTTCAAAAATCTAAGTTTTTACACAGAGGAAGATGTCCGGGATCTCATACGCCACAAAGGACACTGGCCGTATGAAGGATGCGCGGATTTATTCCGCATAATTGGAACATTGCCTGCGATAATGATATATGCCGGTGGGAAGGGTGATGGAAGGAATTTAAACATGTTCCAGTTCCAAACTGAAACGCTGAAATTTGTGAGTTGCGAGAATTCCACTGAGGTGGTCAGCCTCCTGCCATCATTCAAAAACTTTGCATCCGTCTTTGACATAGCGACTTGGAGCGCGATCGGCATCGTCATCATTTCAGTCCCGCTCGTGTCCATCATCATGGAAGAATTATGTTCCTTTCTCACAGAAGCAAAGGAAAGGATTGCTCTCAGTTGGCGATCCTTTCTCTCGACTTCGACTTTGGAAGAGATCCTGTCATATGTGAAGCTCTTTCTGGAATCCGGTGAACCCCTGGCTGTTCGCCAGATTGCGGATCACTCCCCAGTCCGACTTGTCAGTCTTCGTTGCCACTGATGATCATTTTATTTCAAATGTGGTCACAAGTGAAGTTTACGGATACGGCTTAAAATCTGAAAGTTCTGGTTTGGGGCTGCTCATATGGCAAACACCCCCTTCCTCACTATCACCTCACGTTCAGCGTATTATGAACAAGACCAAGTTGCATCCCTGGTGGAAGCTCTTCTATTTTGGGGAGGGGGAGGTCACCGAAATTGACGTTTTCCGGGGATGCAATAAAACAGCAATGTTGTTGCCTGAACTGGAAGCTCACGACATTTACCACAATCTGAAAGTCAAGGGACTCAACGCCTTCATTGGAAGTGATGTGGATATGCCCAAGTCACAAACTATGGTAGTGTCGCGATGGGTAAATCCATTCGTAATCAAACGAATGAATGGATTGTACTCCGCCGGATTGTTTGATTGGTGGGGGGATATGCTGGTCAACTTCACGATGAAGATCAAGGTTGGGAGGTTCCTTCAACAGAAGCTAAAATGGAAGCCGCCCAACTTGGACGGGAATATTTCGGTGGTGTTCCTAATCTACGTTGTTGGAGTTGGGGGGACAATTGTGGCCATCGTCGTGGAGACGAGGATGGGGATCTATCGGGCCATTTTAGAAGGTCTAGGAAAGATTAAGAGTATAGGAAGGTGTTTCATCCCCAAAAGGTGGCAAACGGAAAGTGATACAGTAGTCACCATAAAAATAGACATGAAGTCAGATTCGTCATTTGAAGAATCGGGGTAGAAATGAATGTTACAAATATTTACTTGGGCTTTGCTTAATGAGCTGTTGATGAATGTAAGATGTATTAATTGATATAGATAAAGGAGTGGAATTAAAGTTTAGGGAAGTACAGGATTCGAAAATGAATCATACCCAAAGTGGCCACTACCCAAAGTGGCCGTTTCCCAAAGTGGCCAATTCCAAAGTGGCCACTTCTAAAAGGACGAAGTGGCCACTTTTACAGGAGAAGGGTCCCCCCTTCTCATCCAAATCGAAAAAGTTAAAAAATTATAATTTCAGATCCCATGATAAATCCAAAACAAAACGAGTATGTTGTAATAAAAAATATAAGAAATAGTTAGGATTTAATTAGTTGAAACAGTCATGTTATTATTATATGTTTTGTTTTGGATTTTTTTGATTTTGATGAGAAGGGGGGACCCTTCTCTTGTAAAAGTGGCCACTTCGTCCCAAAATGAAGAAGTTTTTTTCTAAGTTTTTTGGAAAAATCGGCCACTTTCGTGTCATGTTAATTGATGATGGAAATTATGGGGAGAGTTGTAGTTGAAATAGATGGGACAAATAATCGAATTTAGACAGATAGGAGAATGTATGTTTTGGATTAACGGAAATTCAGTTTATTTATAACAGGCATCATCCTTAAATATGACAACTAGTCTATCTTAATTTCTATTCATCATAACACTTGTCATTATGTTAGAGTGAAAACAGTTTCACCGTCCCTGAAAACAAGGGAACGATGGGGTGGGAGCTTTGCGTCTCCCTACTGAGTCTTATATTCTTCGATCAGCCCCGTCACTGTTTCATACGGTTTAAGAGTCGAAAACGGAAGACTTCCATGATCAGAGGACCTACAATCAACTGACGATGAGTCTCTGGAAATCTCGGGTTCTTATACTCACCAACTCCTCCACGACCACCACACTTTTATATTTACTTAACTTGCTTATCATCATCACTATATGGAATTCACGCAGTGAGATTCCATTCCTAAAAACTTATAAGTAAAAATAACATGGTAAAATAAAAAAACGTGAAATCATCACGGCAAAAAGTTTAAAAAAAGTAATATATAAAACATGCGCAGGAAATCCAGAGGGGCTTTCCATGCGTTCCTCCTCTTCATCATCCGTAACTTACGTAATGTATAAACTCACTCACTCATTTCCCTTTTCCAGGAAGGGCAAGGGCAAGGGATGAAAAGAGAAACTCCAGCGTAATACTTGGCCGTGGTTTCCCTTTCCTTTGTTCCCTTCCTCCTCCTGACCTACAAAGCTCTTTTGACTCTGCTCCAGTTTCTCATTCCCTTTTAATATAATGAAAGGACATGGACCGGAAATATTTGGACTAGTCTATCTTTTACAGGGGAACATCCCGGATTACTCAGTCATGAAAAACATGACATTCGAACGGCCACTTTGACCCGACCCCTTCGAAAATACTTCAGGTAGACGGGAAATACATGATGAGATTAGTTATGTATGGGTAGTACCCATTGGGTACTTATAACATCAGCAAAGCGAGCATCTATAGGGAAAGACTCCACAAGATGCTTATCTACATTGATTGGTAGCACTTATGAACGTGGTTTACCTAGCGCCAGCAGGCAGGGTTCGAGGTGGCAGGTTTTTGGGGCAAGGTTTTTTGCAGGTTTTTGCCGGCAGGCATGCACGAAAAGCAAAAACCTGCAAAAACCTATCAGGAACGTTGAAGGTCCTAGGCTCTTGTACGCAAAGCGGAAACGATGTTATGAAATCTACGTAACCCTATTACGTGGACAACAATTGACGGTAATCTCAGATGACTCACAGATTCTCCGATAGGGAATGACTTTCTCACAGGTAAAGGTTAGGTTAGATATTCGTCCTTCCTTCCTTCCTTGAATTGGAATGGGAATGGAAATGGGATGATGATTGATTGAGGATGATTATGACGAATAACAATAGTCACAATCACAATGCCAATTCAACACAACTCTTTCACACGATCAAAGTTCCTTTGAATCCTATAATAGGATTATCACATGTATAATTTTATTTACCAAACACGTAAATAGTTATAAGGAACACTGTTGGCTATTAATTAACTACTCTAGTAATTATTTAATTGGGTTTCAACAATTAGCAAGTATTATTGAAGATGGCCGCCGACCACTATGTGGTATTAGCACTTGCCTCTTCAAGCTCAATAATGGAATTGTCGTTTGCTTCTTCGTCTCCTGCTTGTCTCTCCTTCTTCTTCTTTCCCTTCACATTTCATATTACATTGTATTACTATATCCATCCATTCATAATATCATATCTCATACATATTGGGTTCATATATAGTCATGCACAAACATTCCACATAATATTTTATATGAAGGTACATGGGCGTTCACTAACTATGTGAATTGCCCATCTAGCAAGAACACGTTTCTTCAATATATCTAGTATTGAAGTCAAAAGCTAAACTACTGAAATATGTATATTTCATTTATCTAATTTAGTGAAGGATCCTCTCTCGTTATCTGCTCCTTCCCAATATATAATCTCAACTCAGCTCAGCCATTTTGCATAGTCCAAAAGTCCAATCTCCAATCTCCTACAGATAACAGATCCCCTGTCTGCCTCATAAACCTTGCCTCAAAAACCTGCCACCTAGAACCCTGGCAGGTGGTGGAGGGAGCTCGTGCCGCCGACACCCTTTTCTGCATTTCAATCGTATACAAGATACTTTAGCACAACTTACGGTCACACAATAGAATAGAATCCAGAACTGATACCTCATATAGGCGAATTGCATAAGGAGTTTAGCATTCAGGTCTATCCTAATTTTGAATTTGTAATACATGAAATATATATTTACAAGAATTTCATATATGTAAGACGGATAGGGAACGCGATTACACAGAGACGGATAGATACAAGGCCAGACCAGTTCCGAGAATCTGGTTTAGAGCATCAGGATGGGGTTGGGGCCCTGCTAAACCCTCCCTTGCCCTGCCCTGCCATGCAGGGCAGGGCAGGTTGGGGGTAAAAATTATTGCTTGCCTTGGGGTTGGGGTTGGGTGGGTTCAGGTTTTTAATTGGCACTATTGGCAGGGCCCTGCTGAAACCCGACAGTCCCTGCTGCATATAACAACGATATATATATTTTTAAATTTGCCGTCAGTGTCATCATATATACTTTAATAAATCATCTAACTGTTACTGTCATAAAGACACGATAATTTTACATTGTACGTAATTGCAAAATTGTAGCGTTTTACGCCTACCAATATATAGGGACTGTTGGGTATGTGTATATTTTGCTACTGCTGGGTACCAGCAGGGCCCTGCAGGGCCCTGCAGGGCAGGGTGGGGTCAATATCCAATGTGACGGGGCAGGGCAAGGCAGGGTTGGATACTGAACGTTTGGATCTGGGGCACGGCAGGGGTGAAAATTTGGGCTTGCGTGATGCTCTAATCTGGTTGGTGTGCACAGTCGACAAAATACGCGCTCTCTCTCTATACAAATAGCCACCTTCGCTAATAGCAACACCCATGGCGTAAGCTTGGAGATTTAATATCACGTAAGTAGATTCTAGTATTAGCACTAAGGAATGATAAGCACGCCTTAATTGTTACGGTCATAAGTTCATTCTTGAACAATATGTAAGAAATTGGAAATAGTTTAAAACATTTAATTGGAAGCTACTGGAAGTAACTGTTCGAGTTTTTTTTAGTGTTTTTCTCACTATGAAGCTAAAAATATATACGAATTTATAAGAAAACCGCGGTCTCCCTACTGCTGTTTGCGTTTCCATGTCCATGTTCCCCCAACTTCCCCTTCTCAGCAATGGACTACCTGAATAACGTTAGGAACACGGAGGCATACCAAATCTAAAAAAACCGAACAGATGTATTCCAAGTATCAAGACAAGGGAAACTGGGCCACATCCCATTCTGCCAACAAATACCACGGAATCGACGTTCAGGTAAACTTAAAACAAAAATTTCAAGTAATATTTTCAAGACTTTACGCTAACATCATGTTGTCATAACATAAAATACTTGGTAGGAATATGTATTTTGTTTTTCGAAATTATGCCCGATTTATTGGTGTCGAGGTGAAACATATTCCGTCCGGTTCTGTATAACTCAAGCATTCTCCGTGAAGCCATATAAGAAAAGTAAATTTAGGTAGAGAAATCCCATGTTCATTTGCAGAACAGTTTAATATAATGTTAGCTTTTGGTAGCCCTCTTCTGAGCGTTGTTCTCGTTAAGATGTGAAGTGGTCCTGGGATATGTGGCTGTGTTTGAACGTATGTCGTGCGCACATGGGGAGTGGTGCCCAAGTAGGTGGCGGAGCAAACTCGTGCCTCCGACGCCCCTTTTTGGCATTTCACTCTTACAATTAGCAGCCAAACCAAATGATGATTTGCCATGAAAATAAATTTTATAAGTTGCGCTACCTACTGCCTAAGCGCTTTGGAAATTCGGAGCTAATCGTAACAGTAAATTCGCCATAAAAGATATGTGATATTTAATATATGAACATGTAGCTAATACATATAAGTAGACATTGAAAAGGGATTTCATAACACTGGGACAGGTAGGCATGTCCGCTTAGGATTATCAGGGGTATATAAGTTCAAGGATTAGGTTGAAACGAATCTAATCTATAATAGGATTTCTTTATTAATAAACTTCTTGACATTCTGAGTTATCACAGTCTGCTGAAGACGCTTCCCTAGAGCGACCTGCGAGAAATTGCAAAATACTCTAAATTACTATTCCACTATGGAAAGCAATAACAAAACCCCCGTCTCTGTATTGTTGCTCTCGTTGTTCTGCCTACGCTCCCCAGATTTCCCCCTTCCAGTATTGGACTGCATGGAGCACGGAGGCCTACCAAATCACCCAAGGAACAAATCATGGGAGAAATGTGCTGGTAAGTATAAAAACCATTAAAATGAATTTCTCCTCTGAATAAGTCAAGTGAGTCTATTTCATGTCACAGAACAAATAAAAATATTCTGCGCTAAAAAGCAAAAATTTATCAGTGTCTGAGTTTCATCAATATACTTTGTCAAGTTAAATGAAATATATTGCTGATTTGTAATCAGGGATATATAGCGATTACCGAGAAAGTAGTTTCGAGATAGTTGATTGTGGAGGGCAACGTCACGTAATGTGACTAGCATTTAGTATATGAAACATATTAGGAATGTCTTTGGAGAAAAAGGAGTAGGGAGTAACTGGGTCCGGGGGAAAACGCTTTGGGGAGAAAATATACATGAGAGAAAAGGGTCATGCGGGAAACATGTCATGGGGGAAACGGGGCGGTAACAAATATTCTTCACTAGCAATTCCCCCCGTCACGTACCTACTTTGAAGTACCTGGTGATAAGCTACATATCATGCTGCAAATCGAACGCCAACATTACCTTGCCATAAAAGAAAATATTTTGTAAGAATAGGCAGTTCTGGGACTTAGTTTTACGCAGGCTAAATCTATTCCCTCAGGTACTATCTTGCTTAGGCACTCCACATAGAGCATTAGGTAGAATATTTCACTTGTCTTTGTATTGTAGTTGAATATACTGAACTTTTTTGTTACTTTTTTTAACACTGTCTTCATTGGACAAGTTGGTGGGGGCGGTAACAGCTCCTTCCGCCAACGCCCCTTTCCTTGGTCAATTTTCCCTTATAGCCCAAGTCGCACAGAAGCTATAAACCTATGATGAAAATAAACTTGATGAGTTGAGCTACTTAGCACGGAAGTGCTTTGGAAATTCCGGGTTAATCCCAACTGTAAAATAGCATTACATGATATGAGACACTATTCATATGAATATGTGGCTGACACATATATGTAATGAAAAGGGATTTCATAAAAGTGTGGCGGGAAGGCATGGCCATGGCTTGACAAGTGTAGACCAGTTCAAATCTTAAGTTGAAACGTAAAGTCGACAAAATACAGGCCTTGTAAACTTTGCATTAATACCATGCAGATAGCATAGCAGTTGCAATTATAAGATAGCATTCCCATATTTAAATTAAAACTATTTGAAATGATTGTCCTCTAATTGACAGTTGTAAGAAAAGCAGGATTAAGTGAGTGTGATCTGTGATATATTTACTTTACGGAAGGTAAAGCAAAGTCAACGCCGTGTTCTTTTTTTTAAACACTATGTAAAGTTGGGGAGATAATTTTTAGATAGGATTTAGATGCAAAAAGTTCATTTAAAAAAGTTATTTTCCCTTGTAGTATGCATAGCTATAATATGATAGGTTCCTTTTAGATAGCTCTTATGAAAGCTGTCCTCGAGGCGCCAGTAGGTGTTAGAGCGAGTTCGTGTGGCCAACGCCCCTTTTTCGCTTTTCACTCTTATATAAAAATCTGTTAGAATAGCTCATAGACTTAGAATATAGAACTATGCTATGCCAGAAAATGAATTGTATAAGTTGGTTTGCGGAAGCGCTGCAAAAATTGCAGGTCAATTCCTACTGTCAATTTGTAATACGTGCAAATGGTATGAAATATATTATTATAGGAATTTCTAATACACGGGACGGCTAGGGATAGGGAGTTGGTGCAAGAGAGAAGGAAAGGTACATATGTCCTTGGATTTCCAAGGGCAGACCAGTTCCGAGAATATGGTTGGTATGAACAGTCGATAAACTACAAGTTCTCCCATCAATCAATATTTGCATCAAAACGAAGTTGAACACAACTTGCGTATAACATTCATAAGTGTATCTCTGAAACCTGTAAGAAATTGGGAATAAGTTAAAACAGTTAATTGCAAACTACTAGAAACTACAATTTCAAAATGGACAACTATCAGAAAACCGTGATATCCCTTTTGCTGCTTTCCTTGCTCTGCCCATGTTCCCCCGACTTCCCCTTCCCAGTACTGGACTACATGAACAACGTTAGGAACACGGAGGCCTACCAAATCAACCAAGTCGGGCAGAGATACTCAAAATATCAAGAAAATGGGAAGGGGACAACAATCCCTTCATCCAACAAATTTCATGGCCAGAGTGACGACGTCATCAACATTTCACCTTATGTAGACCTATTCCAAGGTTGTCTCCTCCACCTAATTAATTTCGAAGGGCGCGATATCTACATGGATGGGGAATCAGAGTCCATTTCTAATGGAATTGTCGCATCAAGGTATGACGTGGTGGAATCCTGGCTCCTCCTCAAAGCCAAACGACATGAATCCCTAAAACCCTTCATCACCACTCAAAAGCGAACAGTCCCATTCGAGCATATCCGAAGACAGGTCAACAACATTACGTCAGGCTACCGCGAATATTGCCCATATTACAATCTCGAGTCCCACTGCAATGACGTACAATACATGGACAACACGGGGAAGGCTCGACCCTGGACTTGCGAAGCTCATCTGTATATGTCCCCTCCGACACCATCGCAGAACAAATTGTTCTTTGATTGGGAGGGGGGTCATCATGACAACGACGATGACCTCACTGTAATCCCCGATTACTTTGTAATCCCCGGAAGCTACAAACGATTCTGGTATCACAACCTAAACGTAACCGATGACCCTCTCACTGTTCTGACGGAGGCGGATCCGAAGGCCAAAGCTGATGCCTTGTTCATCTCTCGGCCTCAATATGACCTTTGGATCATGCGGGGGGGTGCCAAGACGACTGACATATTATCAGAGCTGGTCATGCCTTGGGTGAACACCCTGTCGGAAAGTCGAGGCTCATTCTCCCTAACAGATTGGAACTACATTCCAACCAAGAGGGAAATGCTGGTCATATTTGAGAATGAGCTAAATCAACACAGTTGGCTGTGTCGGTACTGTGGGTCCTCCTGCGGCACATTGGCTCCCGTCCGCCTGGAACAGCCGGGAAGTCTCAATTCACTCCAGGACATGTTCGATTCAATAAACTTGCAAACTGTGGGAAGGATAATTTGGACCACCGTGATCAGCATGTCCTTCCTCTCTGCCGTGAGAACCATTCGGGAGGAGTCGGCTGGGGAATCCGAATACGGGAAATTCCTGAATTATCACTTGGACGGGCTGACGGAGATGGACCATACCACACTGAGCCAGTTGCAGAGCTACGCTGGTTTGAAGCTGATACAGTATGCCTTCAAAAATCTAAGTATCTACACAGAAGAAGACGTGAGGGATACTGTACGTCACCGGGAATATCGGGAATATGAAACATGCAGGGATTTCCGCCGCATACTCGGGACACTGCCTGTGATGATTATCTACCCTGGGGGGAAGAATAATCTGAATCATTACCAGTTTCAAACTCAAAAACTGAAATTTGTGAGCTGTGAGAATTCCACTGAGGTGGTGAGTCTCTTGCCAGCATTCAAAAACTTTGCATCGGTCTTTGACATACCGACTTGGATTGGAGTAGGCATTGTCATATTTTCTGTCCCGTTCGTGTCCATCATTTTGGAGGAATTGTGTTCCTTCCTTACCGAATCAAAGGAACGGGTTGCTCTCAGTTGGAGATCATTTCTCTCGACTTCGTCGTTGGAAGAGGTCATATCATACGTGAAGCTATTTTTGGAATCCGGTGAACCCCTGGCGGTTCGCCAGATTTCGGATCACTCTCCCGTTCGACTTGTTAGCCTAAGTTGTCTGCTGATGGCTGTAGTTATAAGCAACGCATTTAAAAATGAGAATGTGACGCAGATCACCCTCCCCCGAGCTCCCATCCCTTACGACAAATTTGAGACTTTGGTTGATTATAATTTTACAATCTTCACTAGAGCATTATTTTTTGGTGTCGATAACTTAAGAGGTTTCTCTGATGATCTTCGAGAATGGATGAGAATGACAATGCCTGTCGTTGCCTATGAGGATCATTTCATTTCAAATGGTGTGGCGAGTGAAGTCTTTGGATATGGACTGAAATCAGAGAGTTCGGGCATGGGGCTGCTCCTATGGGACACACCCCCTTCCTCACTGTCAGCTCACGTTCAGCGAATCATGAACAATACCAGGTTGCATCCCTTATGGAAGCAGTTCTATTTTGGGGAGGGGGACGTCACAGAAATTGACGTTTTCCGAGGATGCAATAAAACGGCAATGCTCTTGCCTGACCTTGAAGCTCACGACATTTACCACGATTTGAAGGTCATGGGACTCAACGCCTTCATTGGAAATGATCTGGATGTGCCCAAGTCACAAACAATAATGTTGGCAAGATGGATTAATCCATTTGTAATCAAACGAATGAATGGATTGTACTCCGCCGGACTGTTTGACTGGTGGGGGGATATGCTGGTCAACTTCACGATGAGGATCAAGGTGGGGAGGTTCCTCCAACACAAGCTGGAATGGAAGCCGCCCAACTTGGGTGGGAACATTTCGGTTGTGTTCCTGATTTATGCTGCTGGGGTTGGCGTGACTGTTCTTGCCATAGTCTTGGAGACAAGGATGAAGATCTATCGGGCCGTTTTAGGAGGACTAAGGAGGATTCGGAACATTGGAAAATGTTGCATCCCGAGAAGATGGCGATCCAGAAATGAACAGGTAGTCACTTTAGAAATGGGTACAAGGTCAGTATCGTCAATTGAGGAAACAGAGTAGTAATTAACCTTTAAAGTAATAGTAATTAGCTACATAATTAAATTAGTGATGTAACTATACTTAGAAGACGTTGTTTAGCTGGTAGAGATAAAGATAAATATCCCGCTTTGCATAATAATGTTACACATTCCTATAATAAACTAGAGTGCTACTGTTAGAGAAATAGAATGAAGTTGTCACTGTTTATGATACTGTAAATATGATGTACCTGTTTCATAGTATTTAATTAAAATGTAGATGTGTGTGTATTAGATTAAATGGAAGGTACGGATTGGAAGCAACACATCTGGATTCTCGACACTAAAAATATATGTATGCATATGTACTGATGTTTATGTATATCTATTTAAATATAAAAAAATATATATATTTTAAATATTATAAGTTATGTAGCCAACATTTAATCAAAATGTTCATGATAAGTCATGAAAGCATTAAAGTCGTCTGGTGAAATTAATATAAGATAATTCTACACTATTAGTATTTTAAAGGAAGAATCAAGTTTATGTAGCAAATAGTAGCAATTATTGTGCAGTTATGAAATACAGCCCAGTTGTGGCAATCATTGCACGAGGTACCTATACCCGAGTCAAGCCTACTAGTTTAGTAATATAAAAAACAACTACAAAAATACATCATAAACTGTAGAATCACGACTTGTCATTAGGTACTTCATTATGTGACATTCCCACATGGCGTGTCTTACTGGTCGAATTAAATGAGGCTAACAAGTTAAGACTTAAGTCTTAAGATTGCATACTAGCTTACCAAATGTTAACTTGGAACAGATGCGACGGAGTCTTCGTAAAAATCAATTTGGTTAATGGGCTTCCTCCAGAGACTTCATAAGATACTGGGAAATGAGTTGTTTGCATGACTAACATCAACAGTCAATCTAGAAAATCCAATACTATATATGTCAGTCCATCACATATTCTAAGTATATCATTTTTTTTTTAAATTATTTTACCGAAATAAAAAAACCGGGGAAAACAATTAGCAGTTGCTAACCAGACGAATGGATGAGATGTGACGTGTAGAGTAGTCAGTTATCACAGTCGTCATTATTGTCAAAAATATTGAAAAATTGACCACGACTAAAGTCTCATGAAATGAGTTCGGAACGCTGGAGGGTATTTCTACAACTTGATCCGTGTCCAGGAGGGTGAATGAGTGAAGTTATACACCAAAAATAACGCAAACGCACACACAAAACGGTTTATTTTAATGGCATTATTAGCCAATGACAACTGATTAATTTATTGAACATTAACTAGTGGTAATCAGTTTTACAATTCAACTTGAAATTTTACATATTTTGCTCCCCTTCAAAATGAGGAAACAAACTCGAAAATTAACAGGAAAAATAATGGAAATGAAATCTTAATTAACTTTCTCCGCTAACTAACACTCTTTGCTTTTAATTCAAATGGTCTTTAAGACCTAAACTCGCTTGGAAATAATTAACTTTTAACTTTGATTGGGCTCAACAGTTGTATCTTGCCCTACTCGCATTTGACTTGCTTTCGCTTGAGAATTATTTCTCGCACTGCCTGCACTTCAGAGCCTGCTCCTCGAGGAGCTCGTGCTTGCCTAAAAATACCTCGCTAAATCGCATTTTCCAGCCAACTCATTCTTGCTGGAGAAATAGCAATCCTAATCTACTTAACATTAAACTGCGCGGATGGTGCTGACGCTCTGGGCAAAACTGGAGAATAGTGGCCCGCACAGATAGCAGAACCAAAACAACTTACATCTGAAAGGATTTTACCAGGATTCAAAATCTGGTTTGGTTACATTAGACTTGGGGCAAAACGGGCCCTGACAAAAGGGGAAAAGAGAACAAAGCTGATAGCCCAATATCGGCATCTTTTCTAATAATTATTACCCTGGTTAATTGGACAAATATTTAGATCGTTCATGTACGTAATTGGAAATAATATGGACGTCGATATTATTTAATTACAGTACAGCAAACAAAATAATGTATTGCATACTATTATGAAGATGCAAGATTTATGCCACTCTTATCTACTATCTTGAGATATATCCCCAAAGTTTTTGGGCACTTAAAAGCTTTTTTAAAGCAACCTTAATTTTTGTATAAACGCTCAAAAATAATAATGGGTTATTTTATTACCTGTCAATTCAAGTTGAGGAGTTTTTTTTAATATTTAAAAAAAATATGAACATGTCTTGGTTTAGATATAGGTAGATAGGTTTACGTAAATGTATCTGAAGATATATCCCGCCAGGTACTTTCACATAACTCAATTTAGTTGATGAATTTATTTTTCGACATGGGCCCATGTCGGAATTGAGTTGTCTTCGGATCTGCCGACACGAACTAGCGTTTCATAATCGTTCCTGGCAATGGTGACTAGGTAGAAGTACGGAGTAATATGACGCAGTGTCGTCACATCAATGTCAAGGAATGACATATTATCATATAAGTTTTGGCTTTGATCTCGAGCTCAGGTAATAGTCAATCAGCTATTGCTCTAAAGTGATATAAAAACTATATCCCCCGGAAAATACAACTTGCAAAGATGAAGAGCAAAATCTATATCTGCGGGTCCAGCCTCCTTTTGCTAATTGTCATCATCATACAATATTAACCCAGTGTCCACTCTTATCCCCGACTATTTCACCCCGCCGGACTCGAAATTATCGGAGGTTTCCCGAGTCTATTCCAATTATCAGCGGAAGGGATTCCAGCCAGAAAATGGGGATGCTATCTTGGTCAACCTTAACGAACGACTGGTAATCTACTCTGGGTGCCTGCTCCACTTGATCAACTACGACGGGGTGGACTTCCCATTCCAGCTACCAGTTGTCCTCTCCCGATATGATGTCGTCGAGGTCACATACGCCGTGGAAAATGATATCCTCCGGAAGTTCCCTCCATCCGCCGAAATACTGAGCACGAGGAAGCGAATCTTTCCCGTGGAACGTGTTCCCAAGGCCAATGACAACATAACTTGGTGCCACATCGAGTGGGTGGACAGTGAATGCGGGGATATCTATCGAGTGGACCTATCCCCTCGGGCCAGGCCATGGTTTTGTGAGGCTCACTTCTACTTGTTTCCTCCATTGGATCCCATCTTCTACGAGAGGGCAGATAATGAAACTAATCCCCAACTTGTGGTCCCGGCCGGCATCCGAAATAACTTCTGGAATTTGAAGTTGGCCAATAAGAAATCGGATCTTGGAGGGGTCTATATGAAGGACTTGATGAATTCATATAACTTGATGCAAACTCGGGAGATTAGCCATATCTTGATAAGCCAGTCATCTCAGCTTCAACGGTTATGGTCGGTGACCATGGCGCTATTCACCAAAATATTGGCTGATATTCAGACGACATCGGCGAAGGAACTCTTCTCATACAAGGTCATAACTTTGGGCTCCGCCAGCTTGACCAAAGTCCATTACATGAAACTGTCAGAGACTTTCCTGCTCTGCCGACATTGTAACCCGGAGGAACCGCTGAAGCCAATCCAACTAGGGCCTTATTCAAATAAATCCCAGCTGGACAAGATGGTCGACCTTCTAAATAGCTTCGTGGAGTTCATCGACATGAAATTTATTCCCGGGATTGGCTCATGGCCAGGTGCATTCATGGCCAATGGTAATCCGCTCATGAACACCCGGGATCTAAGGACACTCCAATACATCATCCCACACTAAAGGACAACTACAATTTGGATACACTCCGCTGGGAGATCATGATCCGGTTGTTGGGGGACACCTTCGGGAACACTTCATTCGGTACTGGGTTCTCCGGTGCTTGTCGCTCCAACTGCGATCCATATCTGATACCGTGGTTGATGGTCATGCCAACTGGGGATATGGAGCACAGCCAATATTACCTTTTCACCCGGGAACTCAATTTCGTCAGTTGCGGGGATCCACGGGAGACGGAGCTGGCCTTTGTTGACCTCATTTCAATCTATGATTTGGGAACCTGGATTTCCATATTGGTCGCTGTAATTATTTGCGCGGTTGTCACAAGCGCCATATTTTTCCAGCAAAAATTCCAAGAGGAGATCCAACTCCAAGGTAACTTTGTACGCCACTTGTGGAAATCATCCAAAGTTGGGACAAACGTCCAATCATATCTAGTTCCTTCAATAGTTACGTATGTCAAGGCCCTGCTTGAGCAAGGGGATCCCATGACTACCCCAATTCGACAAAGTTGTCGCTATTCCGCCTTCATCAAATGGACATTCGGCTCATATCTCATCGTGGCAGTGATCATCAGCAATGCATACAAATATGAAAATATCACGAGGCTCACCCACCCATTGGCTCCCATCCCATACGATAAGTTCCACAGGTTGTTGGATAATAACTTTCAAATCTACAGCAGGGCAACTGTAATGACTGGCTACACGGAAGGGATCAAAATCGACATCCCCTTATTCGGGGATATGATAAGGGAGATGGGTAGCATTTTCACAACTGAGGGAACCTCGCCTCCCACTCATGCCGGGGAGGAGCATGGGGTCTACCTGACCGAGGTACTTTCCTTTGCCATGAAGTCGATCAAGTATCGGGATTTATTTCACCAGGAAACAAAAATCCCGAATGAGACTCTAAAATCCCTGGAAAAAATCAAGTGGATCCCCAACTGGAGATTGATCCTGTATAATCTGGAGTCATCCTGCAGGCTCTTTGGGGGCACGGTGAATAGTAGGTGCGACCCCCTGATGCAATGCAACAAAACGGCTGTCCTCCTCCCGGACACAGAGGCCCCCAAGAAGTTCTACGAGTGGAAGCATGCCGGGCAAAAGAATGTCTTTTTGGGGAAGGAGCCGATCGTCAAGCACCGGTTTGGGATGAATATTTTGCGCTGGGTGAATAAAATCCATTTGAAGAGGTTGGATGGGCTATATGCTTCTGGGATGATTGGCTGGTGGAACAATTTCATTGTGAACTATTTGCCCAAGGTGAGTAGTAGGTAGTAGGTAGTAGGTATTTATTTCGATCGATATAGCCATCGGCTTTTACGACCATTAATCACATAATCTTATTACATAATTTT
>JAQIXQ010000834.1:0-20476 GCA_034700485.1 Pseudosinella alba
AGGGTTTATTAAGACTATGGCTGAACTTGACCCTGTGACTTCATCTTCAGTACAAGCACAATCATATCAGGCGGTCCCAGGCACATCACAAATAGCTGCGTGTGAAGTTCCTCCCAAAAAGAGAAAACAGTAAACATAAAATGCATTCCCCCATTCTTCTTAGCATTATAGGCAGCACTATTTTTTCCATGAAGGTGACCAAATTTTCAACATATTAAAAAATTCAAATCAAAATGATATTTATTAACCAAATATGAAAGAAATTCTTAGTGTTTTTGTTGCAATGCGTAATTTTTAATTCAATTCCTAATTAATGAACGAATCAAAATAGTTATTTTAACGGTAAATCTGTTCATAGTTCATGATATCATGTTTCATTTGCAAGAGTGGCTATGCCTGTCTTCCCAACTTCTGTTGATATGCATATGAGTTGGTCTGATTTCTGTTTAACATGTACTGCCATATTTCCTTGCTGCCAGTTTTTGACTTTTGGTTGCCTTGTTTAATGTTTGATAGAATGCTTGTTAGAAAGACATTTGTGAATAAATGTAGCCTGATTAAATGGTTGAATATTATCATATTTTGATTTATTTTAATAATTTTGAGAAAATGAAAATATTTTTTTAACTGACAAATACTGATAATATAATTGAACAAAAATAGGATATTGTTTGTAGGTAGCTTATTTGTTATATGGAATTATTAGATAAATAATAAGTACTGTAACAAGTTTTTAATAATCAAATTAAGTTGTAAATTTTTTGTAAAAATATATTTTAGTACATATTATAGGTTAGCATAGGTGTTAAGGTTTTTACTGCTTAGTTGAGGAGTCATAATTTTCAAGCAAGTACTTTATGTACTTGAGAACGCCCGCGAAAATAAGGAAGGAAGTTGTCAATGAGGGTCCAAGCCACTGATACTGCGTGTTGGTCCGGGGTGAAAGCAATTTAAATTTGATTGTGCCGGAGACATTCTCAAACGGGCGGATCTTCAGGGACCCACTTGTAGTTTGTAGGACATTTTCATCCAGCCAGAAATTTTCGTGGTCGACGTCGACCCTTCCGAAAGGGTTATTCAGGAATTTGAGTGGCTGCCCAACTTCATTCCCCAGGATCTCATCGTGGAGCTTTGTCATCTTTTGAAGTAAGTCTGGCAACTCCAGAAATGAAACTTTCATCGTGGTGGCCGGGTGCTTGAGATTTTCCTTGTAGAAAAACAGATAATGTCCTTGCGAGCCGGGATCAAACCCAGGCTTCAACTTTATTCCTCCCATTTTCAAAACATCCGGACCCGTCCAGAAGGAAGGATTCTTCTCTAGTTGTTCAGCTTCATCATCGTAGAATTGCTTTGTAAAATCCTCACTGTTGAATTGTCGTTTTATTTTTGCAGGTGAATCCGATGTCTTGGCCATTTTGCGGAGTCCGTGGGAAAAATATCTGTCAACCCTTTCCAACTTTATCAAGGTAAGACGGGCTCGATCCTTGTCCAATATACTCGTAGACTTTGAATTTATGATTGCATTTGCTTGCGCAACAATCTCGTTTCTTGCTTCTTCGTTTATTCCAAGTAGTTGATTTTTAAATTCTACGGGTTAGAAAAAAAAGTTGAAAATAAATTCTTAAGTTTATGTATTTAGGTTGCTTTAACGTATAACTTAAACTATATGCTTAATAGTTGGATGTTTAAATATTCTTTACCAATTTTTTTCTTTGAGAGCATTTTGAGCACAAATCAGGCACAAATAGACTGACAATATTTAGGCGTTAGTGCATGCTATATATAGTCTGTTTTTTATTTTCAAAATGCTGACTCAATTCATATCAATATTGCAACTTGTTTCTCTTCATAATTTTTCATAAGGTTTCATGTCACAGAACAATAGAACATAGTTCACAGAATGACAATTGGTATTTAATATGTGGTGCGCCCTAATTTCACTTTATTTGTGAGTCAAAAGCCGGAGATTCAACATGCATAATTTGTTAGGTTACCGTGAAGTGGATCAGTCATATGACTGGTTTACAGAGGAAAGAATTGTTGACAAAGTGACTGTGAGAAAATACAAGCAATTCCTCGAAAGGCACAAGTCCACGTTTCAACCAGAGTTTACTCCGATAGATTACGGAGTAATACAATTAACTAGTAGCCAATTAGTGGCTTTAAATTATTTTAAAAAACTTGTGCATAATGCCAAGCTTTCACAAAAACAATTATTATTACTTGGGGGCCCAGGCTCTGGGAAATCAATGATGATACACGCGTTCCAATCGTTTTTATCGGACAATAATGTAGGATACATGACACTCGCCCCCACAGGAACTAGTTCATTAAGTTTATCTAATTGTCGAACTATACATAATGCATTTGGCATTGGGAATATTTATACCTCCTTTGAAAAGCTCTCACAGGTGAAGGTTTCTGATAAGACAATAGAGCGATTCAAATCCGTTAATTGGCTATTTGTTGATGAAATCAGTTTTGTTGACGGTTCATGTTTTAATTTTATGAACATTCGACTTCAGAAAATTAAAAAATGTTCACTTCCTTTTGGGGGAGTCAGTTTATGTCTTTCAGGCGACGCAAATCAGTGTGAGCCAGTGCGCTCTAATTCAATTTTTTTCAATCCAATTAAGGAAAAAAACAAGTTTGCCAGAGACGGTGTCGAGTTATTTCGCAAAATTAATAATGTTTTATTTCTAAACAAGTCATTTAGACATAAAGATGACATCCTGTTTACATCACTGTTGGAAAATATTCGACGGAAAGAGGTGTCACAAAATGATATTAATATCCTTTCTACAAGATTTGCATGTAATTTGCCTTCGGAAGAATTGGAAAAGTTTCACGACGCTCCACATATTTTTTTTACTAATGGCGCAGTTGATAATTATAATTCGCTGAGAATCCACGAACTTCACACGCCAATAATTAAGTTTCAACCGGATGTCAGGAATCCGCTCATCCATAATAATAACAATAACAGGCAACCCCTTTTCATTGGTCTTGGAGTAGAAATTTCGTTAACGAGAAATTTATTTGTTCCCGTTGGTTTGGCGTCCGGATTAAAAGGCACAATCGCTAATGTTCTATTTAATGAAGATAATTATAGTTCAGGTGTGCCGGAAATTATCCTTGTAAAGTTTAATGATAGATATCGTGGCCCAACAATGGAGAATGGAACAA
This sequence comes from Pseudosinella alba, assembly GCA_034700485.1. NCBI lineage: Eukaryota > Metazoa > Arthropoda > Collembola > Entomobryomorpha > Entomobryidae > Pseudosinella > Pseudosinella alba. Next base: position 3,187 of record JAQIXQ010000834.1, read on the forward strand.
TCCCAATATTTCAAATGCAAGACTCATTCTTTTACGACGACGTGGGAAGATTTGAGAGCTTTAATTATTTTCCGCTCAGAATTTCCTACGGTATGACTGGGCACAAGGCTCAAGGTGCAACTTTTGACCGCGCATGTGTTCGAATAGGCCCAAACGAGTTTGCTAAAAATCTGACTTATGTGATCATGAGCAGAACGAGAAAATTAAAAGACATGGTTATTTTAAATAATTCCCTTTCTGTAGCTAGGCTCAACCAACATCGGCAACAGGCAAAGATGTATGAGATTGAGGAAGAGCGATTGCGATTACTTTTTAATGAGTGTATAAATCACATGGAATAAGCAAGCAACAGCTCTCACTTGCCAAAATGGATCCGCAGCGAGCAGACATTCGAAAAATCATTGGAAAGATTAAATGTATAAATCATGATTTGAGAGACAGCTATTGCCCTGGGTTTGTTCTTGTTAAACGCAGTGAGGGTGTTGATTGGAACTCGTATATTTTTCCTCAGAGTGGTGTAGATTATTCACCTGAAACTCTGCTACCGTATAGTATACTTTGCACACACGATCGGTGTAATTTAAATGGGGACTATATGTTCCTATTTATTTATTTGGTTGCCAATCAGGTGCTTTCACCATCCGCCCTCAATAAATTGTTCCCTTTTAATTGGGATGTTGCCTTTGATAAGGAATTGATCGGAACCAAAAATTTGCCAACATATTCACACGATAACTCTGGCATATTTGTCAAGTACTTGTGCAGTAACTTTGTAGTTTCAGATGCATTGGACTTGTCTGGTTTGCATTTATTGAAAAAGGCGTATTGCACAAAGCACAGGCGTGTTAGAACAGCGCCATGTTCTCACGTTAATGGAAAGTGTCCGACAATTTCAGCGTCCCTGTTCACAATATGTCTGGGTATAAACGAAGCTAAATTGCCAAAACTCGCAGAGAATGTAGTTTATTTCGGATGTTCGGCAAAACTTTATCAAGCTAGTGTCAACGGTTTGGATATTGCGACATTTTTGTGTAGTGAGAAATATTGGGCAAAGGAGCCGTACCTTTGGAATCCTTCGCTTACTTTTGACATTAGCAGCGACGAATTAGAACACAATTTTGCTGGTTACGTTCCTAGACTAGGCTACTATCAGTTTAAAAGTGGCGTTAGTTTCGAATCGGACTACGACTCTATTCGACTTGAAAATGTGGTTACAGACAATTTCCGTGGCCAACTTCATCGATATGGATTTGAGTGCCTAGACAGTTATAACTACTACGGCGCAGTGAATAATTTTCGCAAAAACATGCGGAGACAGTTATGCATGAACCATTTAACAAAAGAATATCGCTTTTGCTACTGTTCTGTTAATCAAGGCGACGAGGAAGGCATTTGCACTCCTGCAAAGAAAACTGAAACATTAAAATGAAAATTCCCGAGTGTCATAAGGATGTTCAGTGCTATTTTTGTAAAAAAACATTTTGCCATGTTTGCCGCATAGGAGAGGAACACAAATTAACTGATTTGGAATTGTATGATGACACATGCACGGCATGTGTTTACTTACGTCGTTTCAGTAAACAAAATTTTGCCCTTCAAAAAGTCATCGAATTGAACAGTGTGTTTGTGTTTTCAAATCTGGAGGAAATTGAACTATTCAAGCACAAAGTTTTTGATGAACGATCATATAATAAAGAGTTTGAAATAATTAGAAGAATGAGACGTTACTTATCTTTCAAGTACGGCGCAAATCAAAATGAAGCCTGAAGCGGGGCACTATATTCAAGAGTGTATTTCGTGTCATCGTACTTTTTGCCCTACATGTAGGGGTCGCCCAGATAATACCAACATTCTCGAGCATATGTTAATGTGCACGCCGTGCATTTTCCCACGCCGTTTTTTGAAACAGTGCTTCAGTATACAAAAACTCATTGCTTATAAGTCGAAATACTGTTTTAGCATTAGCGAAGAGTACGCCCTGTACAAGCATAAAGTTTTTGAAAATAAAGAGTATTGGTTTATTGATCCGATAATAAAGGAAATGGCTGACCACTTGAGGATAAAATATGGCCACAATGAAAAGAAATAACGAGGACAATTACTATGTCTTCCAAAAAAAGGTAATCTCAAAAAGCAAATAAAAGTAGATTTGAATTAATTTTTATGGCAAAATTGTATGAATAAATATTTAGGAGCACTTTCAATATTCCTCCAATCCCACATATGTACTTCCAAATCCAACATAATGGCACTTATAAATGTACCCCCAATTATACGTTGATGACAACAATTTATGTACTGCCAACTCCAACCAGATGCCATATAAAGATTGACTTCCAATTTCATTTTGAAATGTATTTTTAGTATGGCAAATAATTCACTTTACTACTACCTTTAGTTCTAAAACCATCCCAATGAGCACAATGCACAACGAGCTTTATCGTAAAACAAACAATCTCAGGTTCAAAGCTACATTAGATGGTTATATTTTTAGTTTTTTTGCAGTTTTCCACACTGCGACTTCCGGAGTTTCCACTATACTGCTCTGGAGATTCACCTTGAGATCACACACCTCTGTAATAGGTAGTTTTCCAAATATATTTGAATATTTTTACTGTTGCAATATAACAATCATTACATTACTGGCAATTATGTAGATGTGGAGGAGCATTCGCATCCCTTTCCGGACATCTAGAGAATTGCATGGCGCCACCACAAGTGGGTGGAGGCGGTATTTACAGTCCTGCAAATATTATAAATACGTCATTTTCCCTAAAAAATTACACTCATTTAGGCATTGTCTCTTCTTGGGAGCACGAATTTTCAAAGAAATTTGTTTTCCTTGAGGATGCTACAGAGGATATTTATGAGGATTTAGAAAATCTAATTAGGGATCACATTAGAGCATTTAGCGGTGTAAAGATTCAACTTATATTTAAGCTAAAATTACTAGAACTAAAATCTAAAATAGAAAAGACGCGGTTCCTTCGCAGTCCGTTCATTAGTATAAGTCACCCTAATTTTATATTGGACTCTGTAGTCCTTGCTACTGATTATATCATATCCCTTTTGTCTATTTTTGAGGAAGGTAAGAGTGGCTTTTCGCTAATTGCAATTTTATCGCTTGACGTGAAAATTGTAAAGTACACTCCATCGAAAGCAAAAAAATACCTGTCCCTTCCTATCCCTCTTGCCAACAAGAAGGGAATTATAAATATTAAAAGCTCATCATCCGAATGCTTTCTGTATTGTGTAGTTGTCAAACTATTTAGAAAGTTTGTCACCCTTAAAAAATGCCCAGGCAAAACATATGAACAGCTAGGTCCAATAGAAAGGCGCTACCTAAGAAGGAAACTGGTAAATGAGAGGACGTGTGCCAAATTGCTGGCGTTTGTAAAGGACAATAATTTGCTTGTAGTAGATACATTCATTGGTAATGGAGTGAATCTCACTGACGACATTACCCGTTTTGAGCAATTCAATACCAAAATTGCAATCAACGTTTTTCAGTATAAAGGAAGCAACAATGAGAGTCTACTTCAGCCAATTAGGATTTCGCAGCATGAGCGCGAAAATGTGGTAAATCTTTTATACATAGCACGTGAAGGAAATGACGGGGAACTTACATCACACTTTGCGTTGATTGAGGATATTAATTACCTCCTTTCGGATGGAAGAAAGAGAGGATCCGTTTGCTATTACTGCTGCCGGATAATACGCTCAAATTTCGCAAAACATCAATCCGTTTGCAAATCAGAGTTTACAACGGGTTTCAAATTTTTGCCAGAGTATATTAATAACTACACGTTTAGAAATTATCAATACCTGCACCCTATTTCATTCAGAGGCTATTTGAAATTTGAATATTTTACCAAATTGGGGCATAATGACATTGCAGATAGCACTGGTGTAGTTGACGATGGCAAATTGCAACCTGCCGGATATTCTTTTATTTTAATTGGGCCTTTTAATGAGCCGGTGTACTTTACAAGTTATATTGGTGGCGAGCCAATGCAGGATCTATTGGAAACTCTTGTGTTTGTTTCTGCAAAAGTAGAAGAGACGATAAGAACCTCATTTATTCCATGCAAACCTACGCATAATGAAAGGATTCTGCACTTGGAAAGTAGGCAATGCCCGCTATGCCGAAAATATTATGAAAGGAATAATCCCAAAGTATTCCATCATCACCATCTGGATCCGGGGGCAAGGATTGAAACAATCTGTTCTGTGTGCAATTTAAAATTACGTGAAATGCCAACAATTCCGGTACTTTGTGAAAGCTTTGAGAGCATAATCTCTCACTTTTTAATTACATCACTCAATAAAAAGTTTGTCAAAAAAGTCAACATTATTCCAAAAGGTGACGATAATATCCTTGCAGTTCTACTAAACAAGCATATTAAACTTCTGGATGCAAAATCCTTTCTAACTCAGCCACTCGAATTGGCAATTAAAAGCGTCTCAGACAATGCAAAGTTATTGCATAAATTCCCACTTTTGTCACGGCATTTCCCATCCGTTGATAGGGCACAACTATTGCTCAAACGAAAATGCTATCCCACACGTTTCTTGGAACATGCGGGAAGATTGGAATGTCCGTATCTACCAAGTCGTGATTATTTTGCAAATATAAGCACTGATGAGCAAATCACAAACAATGAATATGATCATGCAAAAGAAGTTTATAGCAAATTCAGCTGTGAGACATTTCAGGATTATACACTGCTATACCTAAAAAGGGATGTACTTTTGCTAGCTAGCATATTGGAGGAAATTTCAACAATATGTCAGCGAGAATTTAAAGTCTGCCCATTTCATTTATATTCCGTATCAGGCCTTGCATTTGAAAGTGCTATGTTTCACTGTCGAACTTACGGAAACTGGCAATATTTAAAAGATATGAGGATAATCAGACTATTAGAAGATAACATGACTGCTGGCCTTAGTTTTATATCTACGAACTTTGCAGATTCTAATAGCGAACGCCTCGGTCATTCAGATGTGAACTCATTAAATAGAATCGACCTGATAACAGTAGATTTGATTTCAAGCTACGGACGGGCTATGATGTTTCCGCTGCCGTTTGACAACATTGAGTATGTGGAGGGTAGCGAACTGAAAGATTTCAAAATTGAAGATTTCCCCGAGGATGGAGATAAAGGAATGATTTTGCTCTGCGACATAAAATACCCAGAATCCCTTCATGAATCTCATGCCAGCTTTCCACTCATGGCAAAAAAAGGCCACATTAATTATGACGAGCTTTCACAATATCAAAAAGATATTATCGCAAGTTTAGGGAAGGGGTCAAATGATGTAACAAGAGATCAGCGCGTCCTTCTTACTCTCCATGATAAGGAGAACATGTTTTTACATCACAAATTGCTAAAATTTTACGTGAGTCAGGGATTGATAGTGACCAAATATAAGGCCGCCGTGCGATTTTCGCAAAAACCATTCTTGTCAACTTTCATGGAAAAGCTGAACGAGTTAAGGAATCAGGCCGGCAATGACCTTCACAAGTCGCTGTTCAAACAAATCATATGTAGTACATACGGAAAGATGCTTAGTATAAAAAGGAACCTGAACGTAAAATGCGTCACGTCAAGCATAAAAGCCCTGAAATTATTAGGCTCTCCTAAATTCAAAGATGTAAAGATTTTAAATAATGAATTTTCGCTATTCTTTATGCAAAAGCCATTTGTAACTTTTGACAGGCCCTACTTGACAGGTTATGTGATCCTCCAAATTGGCCAGTTACTATTATACAAAATATTTTACGAGACATTTCGACCTCAATTTAAAGAAAATGTGACAGTAGTAAATGGAAACACAGATAGTTTGACACTTGCCATTAAATCACCATTTAACGACTACCTGGAAAACATGCGACAGTTGTCATGTTACTTTGACCATAGTAAACTGCCTCCATACCACCCACTTTCGGGATACGGACCATGTTACTCTATACCTGGACTGCTAAAAGTATTCGGCATATATTTCAAAAGATGCACATTTTTATATAAGTTGACATCATACTGACTGATATTTTAATTTTGAAAGCTTGAACAGGATCGTATTCTGCGCTTTGCTGGCGTCTCAAATAAGCAATTCTGCTTCATTCTTCAGTGCGAGCATTGTTGGAATGCACATTGTGCCTCCACTGACTGTCCTAATTGTTATGGGAATGTCCCCATTAAAATTAAAGCCGTGGGAGTCCCCTTAGCAGTGCGGAATCAACTCACATATGACGACTTTTACAATAGTATATTTAGGTGGGAAAGTAAGGTTGTCGAGTTTAGAAAGATTCAGACCTTTAATCAGACACCAACGATCGTCCTGTACAGGCAAAATATTTTTCAATCCACAGACACAACTAGGTAATATTCTATTTGTTGACCTACAATTCATAATGACGCAACCCATCTTAATACTTACTAATACTTACCCGTTATTATAAATCTGCATATTTAAAGATGTGTGACTGAAGATTTGACCTCTAAACCTTTTGGACATATCGACTTGCGAAATGGCAAACATGATGGTGAGAGCAGCCGACTTCAAACTTCAGCTCCCAGGCATTCTCCAATGTATAGGGCCAACGCAGAGCGGTGAGAGAATCATAAATTAAAATAGCAAACTAAATGAATTATATGACTTTACATAACACAGTATATATTTATTGCATTTAGGGAAGACCCAACTAGTTCTTGACATTCTGCGAAGGAGGAAGGAAGTTTTCACAGTGAACATTGACCAAATCATATACGTGTACAGTGAGTACCAGCCCTGTTTTGAGCAAATCTCCAAGGAAATCCCTGACATAATTTTTACGAGCAATCTATCAGAACTCGATGATAAAATTGAGGACAGCACCGTAGCTAGTATCGTGATTCTCGACGATCAAATGATTAACCAGTCTAGGGACAGTGATTACTTTGACGAACTATTTACTGTTCGTGTCCACCATAGAAATTTGTTCCTGATTTCAATCATACATAACCCATTTTTTAAAAACAATCGTAATCAATCAATTAACACGACATATATTATTTTATTCAAACTTGTACGATGTGGTGACGCTCTTCGAACATTGGCACGACAGATTTTCCCCACGAACCAAGACTTTTTTCTGTCTGCATATGCAGACGCAGTTCAGCACAGATATGGCTACATATTTTTAAATTTGCAAAGCTATGCAAACGACATTGTCAGGTTAAGAAACAATGTCTTTTGTGACATGGGAACGAAAGTTTATCTGAAAGATGGAAAGAGTGTTTGAACATTCTGATTTCCTCCAAACATTTTGTAACTGACACTGTTTTGTAAGTGACATTGAACTTGAGCTAATATGCAGCTGCATTGAGAAATGCAAGATAATTCGGAAAAGTCTAAATGACAATCAAATAAAAACAGCTCTTCAAAATTTGCAATCACTGCCAAAAAAAGGAAACGTGTTCGAGAATTCCTCATTAAAAAGAGAAAGCATTTGCTACCAATCATTTTGTTTATATTATCAAGGGCTTTTGTAGAATCATTGTCATTTCTCTGTGAATATTGCTAGAATGAAGACATGGAAATTTTTCGCCTCGTACCAGAGGAACTCTACGCGCAATTTCAAAATCCGCTACCAACAAAACCAGTAGCGATTGCAGAAAAAATAGAGTTGAATTATAAATCACCTTTGAAAAGTCTTTTAGCTAGACATCATAAAAAAGCTACAATTTTTCTCAAAAATCTCGCAAATAATGGAGTAATTTGGGATAGTGATGGAGTGATTGTGAAACCGTCTTTTAGCTGTATAATTAATCTCTCCTTGGTCATAAAATTTGTTTTTAGTGGCGGAAAAGAGCCAGATTGTTTTAGTTCGATTGTGCAGTTTTTAGTTACACATAAAATTATAAAGTCTCAAATATCTGAAAAGGCAAAAGTATCCATTGCCAGAACAAAACGTAAATGGCCCGCAAAAAAATAGAATTGGCAGATCAGTATATAAAACGCAATTGGACAAGAATTGGTGACGCTGGCTCATATCAAGGAGTACGATCTTTTGTTAGAAATAAGGGCTTATCCAACTTTAAAAAAGTCTCTCATTCGCTCCAGAAAATTCGTGCATTCTCATTACACAGACCTTCGAGGAAGCGGTTTAAACGCCGGGCCACTGTGGTTAAAGCCTTGGACGAAATATGGGGCGTCGATCTGCTTCAGTTGAGTCAATTTGCCACCAAAAATAAAAACTTTTCCTACATATTAGTTTGTATGGACATTTTTTCGCGGTTTGTTTGGACTGCTCCTTTGAAAACTAAATCTGGTCCGGAAGTGAGTAAAGCATTTCAACAAATAATAACCAAATCAAAGCGTTCCCCCATTCATCTATGGTCAGATAATGGTGGAGAATTTTTCAATTCGCATATGAAAAAAGTTTTGCAGAAGTATTCGATAAATCATTACGCTACAGCGTCAAAAATTAAAAACTCTTTTGTTGAGCGGTATAATAGGACATTCCGTGCAATATTATATAGGGCTTTTACAGAACAGGGAAACAATAAATGGTTAGAACTTTTGGACCCAATTACAAAGAATATTAATAATTCTATTCACAAGTCCATTTCTATGGCCCCCGCCAATGTTAACAGTAAAAATCAAGACGAAGTGCTTTCCACATTATACGCCAATTTGGCACGGGGGGTGCTCAAGAAAAAAAAGTTTTCTGATGGGCAGTTAGTGCGTATAAGTTCTGAAAAAATACTTTTTCGCAAATCGGCCGAAGCCCAGTGGTCAAGCGAAGTTTTTGAAATAGCAGAGGTTTTGGATACATTCCCAGTTATAACATATAGGTTGAAAACTAAAGGAACTTCAGAATTAATTCAGGGTGGATTTTACGCTGAAGAATTGAGCTTGGTGCCACCAGGTTCCGAGTTTTAAAATGGATTCCGGCTTCATTGTGGTTTTGTCCTCTGAATATAATCGAGAAGAATATCCTTCAAACTCGTCAACTTGCTTTGTAAATCTTTTGGGAAAGCAGTTAAGTTTTAATGAAACCCAATATGAAGTTGGTCTGCTTGAGATTAGTTATCCCAGTCCGTTAATTGACGAAAAGATCGATGAAGATGAGCAAAATGATGCCCCGGAAGAGGAAGAGGGGGAACCTTTCTTTACTCCAAACACGGACGAGAATAAAATAGATGTGTATACTTTAAATAGAAAGAGGCATACTTTTACAAAGCGAGGAAACACTGTAACAATATTCAAGGAGAATATTAACAAGTACTGTAAAGATGAAGGGCTGGATATTTTAATTAAGGAGGTTCGGGTCAGAAATGAACCAGCAAAATTTAAGTTGTATTATGAGCATAGTGACGGTTATGACATTGAATTTTCCCCTCTTCTTAAAAAAATGTTTGGGTTTACCAACTCTAGTTACACAGAGGGACAATATGTCGCAGAAATGACATATCATAATGAGACTTACGTAAATGTTGACCCAGCCTCTACAGAGTTATATATTGACCTTGTCAAATGGGTTTCGCATAGTCTCAGAGTGCCACAATTCTATGACGCTGACTTTGAGACTTTGATAATGATAACACGGAAAGTTATTGCAGATGCTGGCTATGATATAGGAATCACATTTTCTGATGAAACTTTTAGACTGACATTTTATAAACAAGATATGCAGGTTAGATTCAGTCCAAAAATCAACACATTTCTTGGACTTCCCCCTGACCACGGGTTTGTCGAGTCCATAACTTTACCGATCCCAAAGCAGCATATCGATAAGGATATGGTTGACAATGAACACGTAGATAGTGGTGACACTGGGAAAACGGAAACTGTAGAAAAACCAAATATTCAAACAGAAGAGTCGGTCCCATCCCCTCCTCCCACAGTTATCGTCGAACCAATCACCCCAGTACAAATTGATCGGACACCGTCACCACCTCCAGTGGAACATGACGATATAATTGATACAATCCCTTCAGTGGACATTGACGTTAAAGAGGACGATACGATTAATATCCCACATGTAGCTGAGAAGGAGGAGGAGGAGGAGGAGGAGCATGAGGAGAAAGAGGACACTTCGATGATAGTTCCCACGATTGACAAAGAAACAATTGAACAGTCCCCATTGACACCTATTAATAAGAAAATTGAATCCATTTCCACGGTAAAAGTTGTGACAAAGACAATTATCAAGCGTAAAAAACGCAATTCTTACATGCGTGTGTACTGCATTGCAAATATATGTGAGGGACAATATGTAACTAACCACAGTTTTCCTCTGCTGCGAGCCCTTCCGCCCTATGATCCCATTAAGCTTGTGCAATATCATAATTTCTCGACACCTATATATATCCCTGTCAATCGCATCCATACTAGTTTTATCAAGCTTAGTTTGATCTGGGACGACGGAGAGAACATACGAGCTTTAAATAGTGCTCCCACGCAAGTTACACTTCATTTTAGGTCAATTTCATGAGAAAAATTAAGTGCTTTGAGAATCATTGTGTGCTAGAAAGTAGTAGGACAATGGAGCAAAACATTGGCTCAGGAGGGGCAATTGGTAGTGCTGCTGACACAGATTCAATGATTTCGCTGACCCAAATTAAAGGAGCTAGAAAACGCAAACGTGTCGCTATAAAAAGAAGGAAATCCCAAGGTGGCACTGGCAAAAAGACACGAAGAGTCCGCAAGAAAACATGCAAGACTAGGAAAAGGCGCAAGACTAAAAAATCTCTGAAAAGACTAGGTTCCCGTTCACAATTGGGAGGCAGAAAGAAAAAAAGGAGGACAAAGAAACGAAATTAATCATGGCTTTGTCTAAAAGTGCCACACATTTTTCACCCAATCTGGATTTAGTATCAGTCCCCTCCACCGACACATCAATAGTAAATTCCGAGTTTTTTCAATATTACAGTACTTTTCCATTAGATAACGCGTACAATCCACTCGAGTTCAATATCCTAGGCAATTCTACTCACTACCTTGATTTAAACTCGAGCTATCTTGAGCTAGAATGCCAATTGGTAGATTTGCAAGGCAATGAGATCGCAGCGACAACCATTGTAGCGCCAGTTTCTTTGTTATTTCATGCATTATGGGAGAGCTTGGAAGTTTTTGTCAATTCAGTTCAAGTTTGCAAGGCTACAACACTTTACCCATACCGATCGATATTTTCCAGGACTCTTGGAACAACCCAAGAGCACAAGGACACTATTCTTCAGGGGGAATTCTATTACCCAGACACGGGGGACGCCAACGAGCTAAACACCACAAAAAATAAGGGACTTGCAAAACGAATGACATTAAGCCGCAAAAAATTTCATTTAACTGGAAGACCATGTGACGGAATTCTTACGCAGTTAAAGTATTTGTTTCCCGGTAACGACGTAAGGATTCGACTACGAAGGTCGTCACCCGCATATCATATTATCCAGGCTATATTTAGTGACACTGTTCCACTAAATGCAAAGATTCAAATCACGAATGCGATATATCACGTGAGGAAAGTTATTGTTAGCCCACAAATATCATTGGCACATCACCAGCTCCTCAGTAAAGGTGCTCGTGCAAACTATCATTTCCGTAACATTGAAATATACAGTACAGTGCTTCGGGCTGGCACTACTACCTACACAAGTGAAAACTTATTTGCATCTCAACTGCCCGAGTTGTTAGTTATAACATTTGTAGACAGTGAAGGTGTCTCTGGGCATCCACAAAAGAACCCATTTGCATTCGAACATTGTGACGTGGCATCGATTAGCGTATATATCGAGTCCGAAGTGATTTTGCAGAGAACAATCAATTATGATTTTACCGGTGACAACGTGTTTACCGGGTATAACAGTGCGTGTGGTGTTCCAGGGCTAACAGAAAAATTCAATGGACTTTCATTGGATAGCTTTAAAAAGAATTCATTTTTCTCTGTTTTTAACCTTTTGTCATCCTTTGGTTCCCGTTTCATCCAAGATAAGCATGCCAACATGCGAATTAGTGTAACATTTCAAAAGGCATTGACCAAAGCCGTGTCAATGCTCTGTTCGGCACAAACCGCTGCATGCATGCAGATTAGCAACAAAAGAGAAGTATTTCTAGACTATGCGACTTGAGATGGATGGTGACGCAATATATTATTACCTTTGTAAAATAATTAGTAGGCGTAACATTAACTTTCATGTTGTATCCTCTGATGAGATTCACACGGTTCCGTTAAACAATAAAGTTAGAACAATTATAGTTAGTAATATAGATCCCAGAAAGCTTAAAGGTAGCCATTGGATAGTTTACTTAATTAGTTATAAAAACAATGAGCGTCATGTTAGTTATTTTGACTCTTATTCTGAAAGTTTAGCTTTTTATAACATATCCGTTCCATTTAAAATTAATGAATACAACAAAGTTTCTCTTCAAAATGAACAATCAAGTTTATGTGGACATTATTGCCTGCTAATAGCCTATTATTTTGTGCACAAGTATTCACTGGGAAGAACAATGAAACAGTTTTCTCACAACTCAACCAATAATGATGGGAAAGTGGAAAAGTTTTTACAAAAGTTAATTAGATTGTACGGAAACCCTAATTACGGGGAAAACAATGGCATGAAATGTGATTGCCGAGCGAGTGTTATTAATCGTGTGAATTCTAAACGACGGGCGGAAATCCGCCAAACAATCTAGAAGAACACATTGTTTAGTTTTAATTGATAATTAATTGTTTCATACAGACAATTGTTAGAATTTTTTGCCATCGTGGGAAAGTAGAAATGTAAGTATCGCTAATTTTACTGAGTAAATTCGGTATAAAAGCCAGAAGAATATCTACCTTCCTCATCATTCTAAAAATAACACTCACTGACATCAACATGGCTTCAACTTTAACTCCTGAGGTTGCTGCAGGCAGTAACTTGCAGTTTTTTCCTCGATTCTTGAAAGCCTACGAACATGTGGCGAGTTCAATTTCACGATCCAATCAATGGATAACTCCGCTAAGCTGTCAAACAACAAAAGCGTTAAATGTTTTTTTTGAAACATTTGTAAGAACTCTTCGCATGCGCCCTGCTGGTAAAGGCGAGAATCGGTAAGTGTTTAACCAATTAATCACGGACATGCCATTAATCAACAAAATTCCATGTAACATTGTACTGCCATTTCTATCTGGCTGGCAACGAAAATTGTACTGCCAACTTTTTAAACTGTCATTTTAAAATGTATTGGCATTTTTTACTTGCTGCCAACTCAAGAGGAAACCGTCGTTTCAATACTAACATACATATATTTTATTTATTTTGTGCAGATTTGGAGATTGGGCAAATTACCTTCACAACTTCGAAGAAGACGTGGTGCGTTGGATAGGGGACTTGCGAGCCGTTCGAGTAAAATCACCCCTTTGCCAAGAAGTAATTGTGAAGGAAGTGGTTTCCCAGCACAACCTCTGCATAATCGTGACAGTTTTGTTTTTACGGAGAAACTTCCCGACCCTTGTGATGGAGGCGGAAAAGGTGCACCCCAAGTTAACAAACTTGGAGCTCCTTGACATTCTTCTGGAACTACTTCCACTCTCCATGGGGATGGGTTTTCCCTACAACGTGGTTCTGCAGAAATACCCTGAGCATTTTCTATCCATGGTGTTTTGGAAAGAAGAGGACGAAAAACTAAGCCTGCATGACAAGTGCATGATTTTTTTGAAGACAACTGGTGAGGATAAGGTTGATGCGGTTGATCCACCTCGCTCAATTTTGAAGTTAATTGTTGGTCCTAATGGGACCCAAATAAAGCGTAATTCCGTCAGCTCCACTGATGAGAGTGGAACTGAAACACAATAATTGTTTTCCAATATTTTTTCATTAATTGTCTTTAATTTTATTGTTTTCATTTCATTTTTTAATTAAGTATTTCATTTCAAGATTTTTTTAAAAACTAATTCGGTTTTATAAACATTTAATTGGAATATATATTCAAAATTAATAAAGTATCAAAATTATTACTAAAATGTTTGTTGCTTACATTTATTTCATAGCGTCATTTCATATTCATTCATCCTTTGTTTACCACTTAAGTGCATAAACGCATTTTTTGCAGTATTACGTTACCCCAAATCATTTCACATCAATTTGCATAAGAAGACTGCCGTAAATGCACTTTTCATTGCACATGCTCAACCCTGGCTCAACTTGTCTCGACAACAACAACACCACCACCACCCGAGCTCACATTCATTAATTCATTCATTTTTTATTTTTTCATCGTTCATTTAAAAGCTTGCATACTTAATTAATTTTTAATTGCGATGCCACCTGTATACTCTGCGTTGCGCGTAAGCCTTTTTTTATTAAATTTTCTCCATTATTATCTTTTTTTGTGCCTTTTTTTGCAAATTTTCAGGATTTATAATTTAATTTTAAAAGTCTAATTAATTATTATTTATCTTTATTTTAATTACAGTGCGGCGCCGGTTTGACTTGCAAAGCCTGTTTGGAGGCTGGTTGCCAATTCGCCCGGTACATCCGGGGAGATCTTTGCGCCCCCATCCATCCACCACTTTTGGGAGAAGGGCTCTTCTTGACCCCAGCTGATGGAGATCCGGAGGAAATTTGCCCCCCACCACGGAAGGCCACTGTGGAAACTGTGACCTCGGATGGTAAGTTTTTTAAAATTGGAAATAAAATTTATTTAATAAAATCGGATCATCATTATCATATCATCGTTAAATGTTTAAATTATTATTTTTCTATTTTAATTATAGCCATGGGACTAGTCATGGATTGGGTCATCATTGGCTTCCTCGGTGTCATCGCCGCTGGTCTGCTTCTTCTTGGACTGCTCCTTGAGATGAAGGCAAGGGCCATTCTGCGGAGCAATGGGGAACTGACGGAGGCAATGACAACCGCCTCCACCATCAACGACACATCTAGTGCCTCTTCCTCTGCCTCTGCGACCGCCCCGCCCAGACCCCGTCCTCGTCGACAGCCCCCATTTCCTGGAGGAGCCACCCTGGAGTCGCCCATTCGGGGAGGAGCCCGGAGCATCTTCGCGGAAATTCGCCGCGCACCGAGGGCCAACACCTCCAGGGAAGGATTGCTGAGCTCCACGCTCCTCAATGCAACGGATGATCCCCCCGGCACCTCATCCGCAGATGATATCCGTGGGAACGGGAGTCCGTCCGCAATCCCCCAAGGAAGCGTGGCTGATTCCGCTGGAGGATCCGGGACCGGAAACGGAGGAACAGCAGATGGTGGAGATGGGACTGGAGGGAATGCAAGTGGGAGTGGAGGAAATGTGGGAAATGTAAGAGGGAGTGGAGGGAACGTGCGAGGGAGTGGTGGGAACGGTAGTGGGAGTGGAGGGAACGGTAGTGGGAGTGGAGGGAACGGGAGAGGGAGTGAAAGGAACGGTAGAGGAAGTGGAGGGAACAGGAGAGTGAGGGGAGGGAATGTGAATGGTGGGGCGACAGGGAGTGGAGTCTCCAGATCCGGGAATGAAAGGAGTGGAGGAAACCGGGACGGGAATGGGAGAAATGGGAACAGAGGGAATGAGGAGGATGTCAATGGGGCTAATGTGGAGGGGAATGAGGAGGATGTCAATGGGGCTAATGTGGAGGGGAATGTGGAGGAGAATAACGGGAATATGGAAGTGAACGCGGTGGGGGGCGATGGGAATGGGGTGGAGGTCGTTCATGACCTAATTGACATCGCTAGTGGGTCTGGGAACGAGGAGGAGGGGGGCAACCAGCAGCAGCAGCAACAACAACAGCAACAGATCAACAACGGCCCCCCTCCAGCTGCTGCTGCATCATTTGTTTCAAGAAGAGTTACTCGTTCCCAGACCAACTCGTTCATTCCACGCCCCAAAAAATATAAATAATTGTTTTCAATATTTTTAATATTATTTTTGACATGTAAATGCTTGGTTCAGGGATTTATCCCATTTATATATTTAATAAAATTAGATTAAATGTCATTATATATTAAAGTTATCTCGTGTTTGTATATAAATATACCATTTGAATTCCTTCTAATTATGCAAGAGAAACTAAAATTAATTTTGTATGTTTTTTCTGACAATTCCTATGTTATAAAAAAATATAAAAATCCAACATGTTCGTAGTTTATTTTATTTTATATTATCATCACTGCCCTAATTACAATTATCATATTATTTATTATTCATTATTAGCGGAATCATATGGTATCACACAACTTCATTATCACATTTAAGAATGACAATCTTACTCATCATATTCATAGATCATTACACCAACGCCCATCTTTTTATATTTAATTCATTATCGTTAACCTATCAATCAAAAGAACATATAGACTATACATATTTATTTCTTTGTTCAGGCATCACTGATCATCAATCCATTAATATCGCATGAAAATATATTATCTCTACTTAATTGGGTTTATTCTTGATGTAACTCAGCATCAATATTACTCATACATTTTTCCTGTCCATTCCTTAGCATTACAACGCGATTTAGGACCGGACTCAGCTTTTTTTCTTCTACTGATGTTCCCCTTCATCCCCATCTCATCTTCTTTCTCTCTCTTTCCATTCTCAACCAAGTCAATTCTCAAAGTCAACCAGTTTTGATTGGTTGTTGAACAAAGGAATGCAGTTGGTTGTATAAATAAAATAATATATGCTTTAAATATTATTCTCCCGTTTATAGCGGGTTAAGTGATTACCCATATATCTATACGAGTTATATGCAAATGTTTTTTTTATAATTTAGTAGAATTTTTTAGAATTAGTAATAAAATATTGTACAGAGACAGAAATGTTTGACTTTTCTTATTTTTGATATGCTTTCTTTCCTCTCCTCCTATCAACTCGCTCGGTATATTATAAACTTGTACATTTTACAACTATTTCAATATCATCAACATATGTCTGACTGACAGAAAATGAGTAAAAATTTACATATTTCCCTTTGTGTGGCTATCAAGAATAAACTCCCTGATTGTTGTTTATGCGAGAGGAGTGAGAAGAAGAAGAGGATTCTCCTCCATATTATATCCACCTATTACCCATATCTTATCTTATCTTATATACATTTAACTATTAGCAGCAGACACTTCTTGTCGGTTTTTAATAGGAAGATAAATACCTGAAAGGGTTCAAAACCAGTAAGCAAATAAATGTTTTTCCTCTTCTGAAAACAATGAACAAGATAAGGAGCAGCTAAACATATCACTGAATTTTATATACCGAATACGATCAAAATACCAATGAAATGACTTCACCAGAACGAGGATTGATTTGATTTATTTGTCTATTA
>JAQIXQ010000835.1:0-20457 GCA_034700485.1 Pseudosinella alba
TCTTGCGAACCGCTCCCTGTTTACTTCTTTTCATTTCTTATATGAATGGTCAATTGTTTCCTTTCCTCAATTAACCGCTAATCTTCATATCGTCATTAGAAAAAAAATTACTAAAATAAACATTTACATTCAGGAATATAGAAATATGTTTGGTTTTGTTTCCTGCTTAATTATCCATATCGATGCCATAGTAATTCCCCAGCAAACCCAATCCCAGCTCCCACTAGTCCCAACCCCCAAATCAAAAACACTTTGCGAATTTTCCCTTCCATCTTTATCCCAAGTACTTCCGTCTCCGCCTCCTCCTTCAGCTTCGTCTGGGATATGACCTTGGATCGATCCTGAACTCGAGCAGAAGTGCTTAGCCCATCCCGTTCCTCCTCCCATCTCTGAAAAATCCCAGCTTCCACCAGACGCTGTAATACCCTTCCCAATTGGAGATTACCTGGAGGAAGGATTCCAAAGAATTGTTGACCTTTGTGA
The DNA here is from genome assembly GCA_034700485.1 of Pseudosinella alba. Lineage (NCBI taxonomy): Eukaryota > Metazoa > Arthropoda > Collembola > Entomobryomorpha > Entomobryidae > Pseudosinella > Pseudosinella alba. Next base: position 484 of record JAQIXQ010000835.1, read on the forward strand.
AGTAGCTCATCCAATATCCAGCATTCATGATGCATCCCCAGCCTATTTTCAGATATGTACTCCTTCAGCTCAACCAGATTATGAAGGGTGGACATCCATATTTGCCCAAGGAAGAATTTTCTCCCAGCATAGGTTGAATGAATCCCCGACAGCATTTCCAGAAACCGCTGAGGATCCTCCTCCGCAACCCCCCTGGAGACAAAACTTGTAAAAGGCTGGAGATTCCTAGAATATTTTGCCTTGGCTGAAAAAGATTGAAGGGTCTTATTTAGAGATCGCAGATTCCGCTCGTCCCTCCATATCAAGGTGTAGTTTCCCCTCTCAAAATCAGCTACCTTGGACAGGGTGACCTCCTCCAACGGAGCTATGAGGAGGCTGGTCATTGAGCCCAAGTAGTAATTTATAACTACCAACGATACCCGCAACCACGCATTTGAAAGTGGGTGGGATTTTTTTTTAAACATGGATAGGTTAGTAATTTAAAAATACCAACCTTAAAAGTTCCCTGAGAAGTGTCCGTTTTTCGTATCCCAATTCAAATAAATTTGCTACTTTTAAGCTAAAATCAGCAAACATTGAGTATTTGAATAGAGATTCAACGATTTTTGGCAAACTTTAGAAAATGTTGCAGTTTTTAAACAAAATTCCGAGCATTTTAGACGGTTTAAGGGCAAATTTCAAGAAAAATTGTATTCAAATTTTCAAGAAATGTTCCCAATTTGCATAAAAGAATTTTTGTTTGAAAATATGGGTGGGATTCAAGGGAGAATGGGTGGGATTCCAAAAATGTTGGGTGGGACAAAATCCCACCCGTCCCACCCCGTGATTGCGGGTATGAGAGCTCATCATCCACACGACCAAAATGGAACTGTTCTTCTTCCATCCGGACACGCCCTTGTCCAGGAGTACTCCAACCAATACAAAGACGCCATGCCAGAATTGGCTCAGCCCAGAACATGACGACAATAAAATGGCAAGGAACAATATGGCGCTCACCAAGCACATCCATGTAGGTGAATCAAACGTATCGACGAACACTGACATTGACCATAAACCAAGCTCTTTCTTCCGTTTCTTGTCACAATAGACAAAGGAGATGTCGATGTTATCTATTTTGACAAAGATTGGAAGCTCCTCCATCCCGGCATTCCTGCAAAGGGTCCAAGCATTTGAGGGGCCCTGCTGTGGGATCCAACTTGTCAACATTCTCGGTACTAGGGTGGGGATTTTTCTCTCCAGGAAGTTGGGTGGATTAGGTCCATCCAGAGATTCCTTTACGACCAGGATACTGGCATTTATGGCGGTGGCCAATAGATTAGCAAAAATTATCATTGGGACTTTACGATCAGGGCTTTTACTGTTTTTGGAGTCCATATAACAGTCCCTTAGGCGGGGGTAACTTATCACCGCATGGTCAGCAAAGGCTTGGTCGATTTGGAGCAAATCCAGAGCCACAAATTGGGACATGGCCTCCATGATGTTCAACGGTATGAATTGAATTTATGTTCGTTTTTAAATTGACAATTTAATGGAATGTTGTTATTAAACAGAGATATTTACATTCCTCTTCTATTGCTTGTCCTGGGATGGGGAAAAGGTCAAACATGGGCTTGGCATGTATCTTCTTGTTGAAGTACTAATGTTAATCGATTTGATATTTGCATTTTTTTTTAATTTTCGTTTACAATATTTGTTAGTTTTCCAATTACAAAATTGAGTTTCCATCTTTTTATACATTTTCGTCATGTAGAATATCCTTGGCTAGCATCCACTCACATACATAATGAACTTCATCAAACCATATCGTTCCGTTATGCGTTATGTTTGTGCTTACGAGGGAACGGCCCCAGGTGCCACGCGAGTTAAGACAAACCATGAGTGCTATCTGGACCATTTTTTCGTGCTGGACACATATCTGAAGTCGGTTTTCTGCAGAGGAAGGACTGCGGGAGCTATCAGCAATTCTTTCTACCAATTTGGTACAGTGCGTATCTTTGCGCATGGCTTGAAGGGGTGACAATTCTGCGATTTTCCTTAAAACTATACCTAATAGATAGGGTTTTTTTCTTCTCTAGAAGATACATTGTCAGTATTCTAAATTGAATTTAATTTGTTTATGTGTCCTAACATTGCAGAACTAAAGAAACTGGTTGTGCGGAAGGAGTATTGCGAATGGTTTACATTAACGAATTTGTGCGCGCATTTCGTCTTCTTGAAAATGGAAGAGCTTCGCGAGCTTCATCTGCCTAATGGGGTCGAGGATTGCTTACGTCAATCTCTATTATCAATTTTCCCTTTGCGTAATGCAAATGCCATATGTTTGTATTGTACTCGTATTAAATATGGTCCAATAATCCACTAATCATGTTGCTGTGCTTTTAATTATAACTTCTCTTGTTATTATTATTACAGTTCAGCCCCAGATATGGGGACCGGTTGCAGGAGAAACTTACGGTTCTTCAGATAGGCGATGACGATTAATAATGCTAATGCGATTCATGGGATGAGGACAAGATACTTTTATGTAATTACCGGATTATATCCGCCTAGATAATTATTTTACTCTTGCCTGGTGAAGATATGTGAAATTTTATGTAGGTATGAATATGAAAACGATGTTATGTAACTTTTACGACTTTATAAGAGCATAATATTGCTCATCGTCAGATTTAGAAAAATGTTCAGTTAATAAATCCATTTTGTCAGCTCAATTTTCTCTTAACATTTGCCTTTAAGTTAGCTATCGATAAGAAATTCATATCATCATTTAAATTCATGCAACAAGCCAAAAGCCCAGTCTGAGAATGAACAAAGGCAAAGAGCAGCAGTCCAGAGTCCTCGCCTCATCCAGATAAACAGCTGATAAAAACTCTCACAAGGGCCTTCCTGGTCTGGTCAGATCTTTGCTGCTGCTCGGTTGAGTATTTTTTTAGAGCTGAGCTGACAATTTGTTTGTAATGTAATTGTCAATTAATTGTGAAAATTAGTATTTCCAATTGGTGCCGAAAGTTAATCCTGATCTGGTTGGGAATTTATAAATTAACAATTGAACGTAGTTACAAATTATAAATTATAATTAAGTCCCTGTTTGTTGTAAGATCCGACCCGTGCCGTGGTTGGTGGTGTCTTTTGAAGATGGTGAAGAAGAACAAGAAGGAGGTCACAACCGGATTAAGAAGGTCAAGAAGGTTACAGGGTCTTCCCCCCGCCCCGCTGCCCTCTGAAGGGGGCAGCACCACTGGGACTGGTAGAAGGGAACCACCCGTTGGCATTGGACAAGGGGATGGGGATGCCGATCCCAAGGTAAGTGTTGATCAGGTGTCAGGTCAACAAAAAAAGCACATCTCTATCACCTATGTCAGAGGTCACGACCCATTTCCAAATGGAATTTAATGGACACATTATTTCTAAAATGTTCATATCATTTCCAGGTTGGAGAGACCACCGCTGGAGGAGGGATGTCAGGTGTCGGGTCATCATCTGGAAACTCCCAAGAGGTGGGCGTGGAGGAAGTGGAGCCGCATCCTTGTGTATTCAATGAAGATGTAATTAGCACCAGCTAATTAATTAATATATATTTAATTAATGTTGACTTTTTAAATAAGAAGCTATCAATTCACAATTTGCTTACTTGGGTTATTTTATTTTAGATTTTGTACTTGGTCTTCAAACAAATCATCACCCAATCTGAAGTCATGCAGAAGGACATCCAAAATGCCCGTCTGGTGTGCCAGCCATGGAGGAACTCAGCCACCCGGGTTTACCGACAAAGTCGACCAGTCAAAATCTTTGTCCAGCCCAAAGAAACACTATCCCTATATGAACGTCGCTTGTGGAAGAAGACACTCACCCTCAGTGACTTCATGACCACGATGACGGCCAGCGACATGATCCCCATTCAGAAGTACAAACTGGACCAGACTGTCTTCACCAACAGCGACCCCGAACTAATCAAGAATTTCTTCCGCATCTGCGGCCCGGAAGTTGTCTCCCTGGACATGTCCATTATGCCGAAGGACGCCGGAAGGATTATGAAGAACCTGAAGACCATGACTCCACCGTGGAAGATGAACAAGTTGAAAACGCTGACCTTCCAAACATTCGACGACCAACCAGGCCCAGAAGGAATTGTGGATCTGATTGGATTTATCTTCAACGCTGGGGAGACTTTACGGGAATTTGATTTGTCATATTTGCCCTCCGGTCAAGTCACTAATTTGCAAGAGGCACTTAGTCAGCTACTTGCAACGAGGATCCCAGCTACTGTTAAAGATCTCAAGCTGTACATGGAGCTGAACGAGCCAACCTTCAATAACTTGGCAGGGAGTGGATTGAAGCTGGACGGTTTTGAGCTGCGTGTCCCTTCAGAGTTGGAGAGTGGGACCTTGTACAAATTCCTGGAGGGTCAGGCTGCTACCCTCAAGTCCTTACGGATTTGGAGTCCCCTTGGAGCCCAATCAGGAATCGCTGTAAAATTTCCACGTCTCGGCCAACTGGTTCATTTGGAGGTCTCCGATCTAACTGCCAGCTTCGACACGAATTCTGATTTTGCCAAGAGCTTCCCAAAACTGCGCTATTTGGAGATTTCCAGAATGGCCACCGAAGCTGCCCTCAGGGGATTACTCCCAGGGACAAAGACGACTGCTGCGCATTCTGTGAAGGTGCTTCACATGCCGGAGTGGCACCGGTCCCTTACGCCCATTGTCGGGATGATTGGGAAGGCCTTCCCTGCCTTGGCTGAACTTCATATTCGGCTCTATAATGGAACTAGGGGAACGCTGGAGGAGGTCTTCACACACTTGGATAACATTGAGTCACTCCATATTACTGTGGCGGAGACTGGGACCACCCATAATGCCGACTCCCTCCTCAGTGGGATATCCGAACCCGACTGCAGCCAGATTGGGAGGCTTCAGGATTTTGGGAACGTAAACCTGGTGGAGTTGGAGCGGCGGCCGTCACTTCTCAATCTGACCAGTGAGCCACTACTACTTCCCCATGATCATGATCTAATCTTAATTGAGTTAGTTGTCATATCTTATGTCGTTTGTTACTTTTGTGCAGATCTGAAGAAACTGGTTGTGAAGAAAGTCTGCACATGCGACGTGACCCCTTTGACGGACTTTTGCGCACATTTCGTCCTCTTGGAAATGATGGACCTCCGAGAGGTACAGTTTGGTAGCGGGATCGCACTCGTAAGTAACTTTTAACTTACATTAATATTTTATCTCCAATTTTTGGTTTGATATCCAGTTGTAATCAGATGGATAATGTTTGCTAATTACAAATTTTAATATTGCAGCTCAGTCCCAGATACCTTGAGCTTTTGCGGGATCAACTTGTTCATCGGATGCGGGGTCAATAAAGCAACCTGGAAGAGGATATGGGATGAAAAGAAAAGTGGTTTACTTTAATTACAAATTAACCAAATACAAAATTAAGATTCTGTCAAAATATAAAATATACGTAACCTACCTATTTGTACTAGCTAGCAACAAGCGTTGATGCGTCATGAGGGAAAATAGTTGCTAGAAAATTGTACTCACTTAATTAAAAGCTTATGATTATTTTAAAACATATCTGATAAAAATGTTGTTACTATAATTGCTATATCCCTAAAAGGAACCCGAGTAGGCATAATTAAAATAAATTTATTTATTCACCCCAAAAAAAGTCATAGTCAATCTACTATACTCCAGTCTTAACATATTCATTCTTCACAGCATCAATATAAAAGATTACAATTCTTCAATTAGCCATATTAGTTGGTTATTTAATTTCCATTCGGATTTCATGAATCTCGCACGTTGCATTGTTGCATAAGGCATTGGTCCATTTATTTGCAAGACACTGTGAAACAAAGAAAAGAGAGAAGAAACTCTGGCCATATGTCTCAAAGTGCCCCGAAACACACTAACCGGGTGCGGTGGATCAATCAGCTGTCTTAGCGTAAACATCTAATCAGTCTTCGTCTTTCCATCTTTCGTCACCTCACGTCCTATGAATCAAATCGTCATCAAATCAACCACAAACAAACATTAAAATTTCAATTTATAATTATATTTTATCAACAAGATCATCTCAATTTGGATCAGTGGTCATTCTAAGCTCTCGCCAGTGAATTGGATTAAGTCTTTCAAGTAATTAAATTAACTACACTTGTCACTTAAAATATCTTATTTTTAATTCAAATATTAAAATTGACAGGACCATTTTAGTTGTAGAATTGGGATTAACTTTTAATTATGATGATATTTACGCGTAGACAGCCTGTCTACGCGTAAATATCATCATCAGAGCCCAGCAATAGCAATCATCATCATTCATCATCATCTGTCACAAACATTCAACATTTATAATTTTAATTATATTTAATAGAAAGTGTAATTATATTTAATTTTACGAAGTTCAACCCAATTTGTAATTGGGATCAGTTTTCCAAGCTCCTCGTGAATTGGATTAAATTAAATCATGTAAGTAAATTTACCATAATTATCGAACTGTCAGTAATCCAAATAATTAAATTAATTGGACTTGATTGACCATTCACCATTAGCTGTAGAATTACGATTGATTGATTAACTTTAAATTGCATTAATTGTTGTTATTTTCAATGTTTGTTTGTTTTCAGGAAGTGGTTTTCAACCTGGCTTGGACTTGGATCTCGGAGGAGGAACGAACGGGGGGATGGTGGAGGGGAAGAGGAAGAAGGGCTGGAGCGGAACATGGAAACCGGGGTAGGTTTAACCGATTAGTTCCTTTGATTTTAATTTTTTTTTCTTCAATTTATTGGTTAAGTTAATATAATTTTAATTTTGAACCTTCTCTTAATCAACCAGATGGAGATGGAGGAGAGTTCGGTGGTGTGGAGGATCAACAACTTCCCCGTCATCCAGAAGAATGATTCCCTCATCAAGTTGCAGAAATTGGAGTTCAGTGCGGGGGCCACCATAGGTCAACCATCCAGGTGGACTGTCTACCTCAAGGCTGAGAAGTGGGAGGGGAAGAAGTGGATTGCGATTTATTATAGACCCATCAAGCCCCGCCCAGGAACCCGTGGGGCCAACTTGTACTCCCAAATATCTGTTGCCATCAAAGACGCCGCTGGGGTCACAACCTGGAGTCAAAGTAAGCAATTTTTACTTTATTAATCAATGTGGAATTAAATAGTTAAGGTCTGGAAAATAATATAATCACGAATGCATTTTTCTCGTATTTATGAGCAGTTACGGAAGCAAGGGACATTTCCAAATTCAGCTGTGGTTTCGGGTTTGGAAACATGATTGATGTGGCTACAAGCGTGCCACCCGACACATTGGAGATCCATTTGACATTGAAGCTGTACACCCCTGCGAGGAAACCTCAGGGTACGGTCGCATCCACATTGGTCAAATTCCATGAGAAGGCGGCAGCTAAGGCTCGGAACGATTTTGGGGGATTAGTCAAAAATCCCATTCCAGGAGGTTATGTCCAGATCATCTCTGGTGACGGGAAGGAGTTCTCTGTCAATATTGGGATTCTCGCAGGTACATGACCAAAATTAGTTGTTCAGAATCACGAATCCGTAAATGGATACCCTGAAACAAAATTAATTGTTCCCTATTTATTTGTATATTTATCACAGCCCGAAGTTCTGTCTTTGAGGCAATGCTCCGGACCAACATGAGTGAAGCGACATCTGGAAGAATCGATCTTCCTGACATTTCTGGAAAGGGGCTGGAAGTCCTCCTCCACTTCATCTACACTGGAGAACTCCTACCCGGGTGGAAGGACAGCGGAGTCGTCGTCGAGCTTACAAATGCTGCTGCCAAGTACCAGTTCTCTGACCTGTTGGAGTTCCTGGATATGACCTTGGGGAAAGTGTGTGATGTGAAGAATGCCGGCCCACTCTTGGCTCTGGCTTCTCAACTCTCCCTCAAAACTGCTCAGGGGGAACTGCTGACGTTTGTCAAGGAGAAAGGGGCCAGCTCGGTGGAGAAGTTCTCCCAGATTATGAAGGTCATTTCCGTCACTGCGATGGAGTCTGTTAAAAAGTAATTGGCTTGCTGTGGCTCTTCAGGCAATTAATGCTTTTGGGGGAAGGAGAGAATTGGATTTAAATTGCATGTAAAATATTTAATTATAAAAGTCTTTTAAAATCTTAATTGCTTAATACTTAATTGTATTCGGTTTTGATGTAATTTAGAATTACTACCTCTCAACTCAAGAATCCTCCTTCTTAATAAAAATTCGTATCTAATGTAATAACTGATTTGATGACTGATTTGTTTGTCGATTTTCAAACCTCACCACCGGATTTAATTTTACATCGTCATGAAATTTTGTTAAGTAATTTAGTAGTCAATTTAGCAACTATTAGTTAATTAGTTTAATCAAATTCATTGTCCGTCATAAGTGCAATTCTTCGTTTTCATGTAACTCTGTCTCGTAACTTGTAAGACGCTGCGCTGCGCAACAAAGTCCGGAGTCATTTATCACTTCACCCCGAATCCCATCAGCTGTCTACGCGTAAATGTCATCATCAGAGCTCAGAGGAAAGGTGCAATCAAATCATCATTCATCATCTGCGACAAACATAATTTTAATTGCAGTGCAATTATATTTTACAAGGTCAACTCAATTTGTAATTAGGAACAGTTCTTCCAAGCTCTCCGTGAATTGGATTAAATCATGTAAGTAAATTTACCATAATAATCCAAATATTAAAATTAATAGTGATTGACCATTCACCATTAGTTGTAGAATTACGATTGATTAACTTTAAATTGCGTTAATTGTTGTTATTTTTAATTTTTATTGTATTTAGGAAGTGGCTTTCAGCCTGGTTTGGACTTGGATCTCAGAGGAGGAGGAACGAACTGGGGGAGGAGGATGGGGATGGAAAGGAAGAGGAGGAAGGGCTGAATCGGAACAGGGAAACCGGGGTAGGTTTGACCTATCACCTATATGTCACTTCGATTTTTTATTTATTCATATTTTAAAGCTTAATGATAGTTTAAAGTTAATACAATTTTAATTATGCACCGTCTCTTAATCAACCAGTTGGAGATGGAGGAGAGTTCGGTGGTGTGGAGGATCAAAAACTTCCCCGTCATCCAGAAGAATGATACCCTCGTCAACTTGCAGACGTTGGAGTTCAGTGCGGGGGCCACCATAGGTCAGCCATCCAGGTGGACTGTATACCTCAAGGCTGAGAAGGAGAAAAAGGGAAAGAAGTGGATCGGGATTTACTTCCGAGTGATTGAGCCAAGCCCACTAAGCCCAGACACCCCCGGGCTTCACTTGTACTCCCAAATGTCTTTTGCCATCAAGGATACCGCTGGGGCCACAACCTGGACTGGAAGTATATAAGCATGCAATGGGCACAATTCATTTTAAATTATTAATTAATGTGAATGTGAAATAAATATTTAATTATGATATGTAAATTATAATCGTGCATTCTTGCATTTTTCTCTTATTTACGAACAGTTACGCGAATGGTGGACTTTTCGAAATTCAATGATGGACTCGGGTGGGGCTTCAATAAAATGATTGTTGTTGATGGAAGCGTGCCCCCGGTGACCTTGGAGATTCATTTGACATTGAATCTGTATTCCCCTGTGACGAAGCCACAGGCTACGGTCCCTTCCACACTGCTCAAGTTCCATGAGAGGTCGGCAGCTAAGGCTCGGAAGGATTTTGGGGGATTGATCCAAAATCCCGTTCCAGGAGGAGATGTCAAGATCATCTCTGGCGACGGGAAGGAGTTCTCGGTTAACGTTGGAATTCTCGCAGGTAACCAGACCAATACGAATCATTTCCGACAAATGTCGACATTTGTCAGTGCAGCAGTTTGTCATTGGGACTAAAATAAATTATTAGTTATTTATTATTAATTACAGCTCGAAGTCCGGTCTTTGCCATGCTCCGGAGCAACATGACTGAAGCGAAGTCCGGAAGGATCGATCTTCCCGACATTTCTGGAAAGGGTCTGAAAGTCCTCCTCAACTTCATCTACACTGGAGAACTCCCAGCCGGATGGAAGGACGGCGGGGTCATCGTCGAGCTAACAAATGCAGCTGCCAAATATCAGTTCTCTGACCTGTTGGAATTCTTGGATACGACCTTGGGGAAAGTGTGCGATGTGAAGAATGTGGGGCCGCTGTTGGCTCTGGCTTCTCAGCTCTCCCTCAAAATTGCTCAAGAGGAACTCCTCAAGTTTGTCAAGGAGAAGGGGGCCAGCTCGGTGGATAATTTTTCTCAGATCATGAAGGTCATTTCTGTCACTGCCGTGGAGTCTACTAAAAGTTAAGTTTGCTTTTAATCGGAGTTGGACAATTCTTGTTTTTGGGGAAGGGAGAATTGGATTTAAATTGCTTGTAAAATACTAGTAAATGCTGATGTGAATGCTTTTTAAAAATCTTAAGTGTGCACAATTTAATTGTGTTTGGTTTTGGTGTAATATTTATATTATTTATCGTAATGGCTTCAAATAAAAGGTCATATACAATCTAATGAACTTACTTAATTTTGTTTACTAATTTTGCGGCCGGAATGCTGGACACTAGAGTTAAGGATATCAGGATATTTAAATCTATGTTACTTTATGCTTCTTATGATAATATGAATATTTATAATTTAATTTTGGATCACATCGTATCGGTATTCCTGATCCGTATTAGAGCTTGCTCTTTCTTGTCTTGTTGTTAGGTGAGCAGAGCTTAAATGTCCAGATCATTTTTAATTATTCTATTACTCCAAAACGTAATTATCAGTTTTTATTTTTATCGTGTCATCATCATATCATTTGTCATTTAAAAAATACATAATTTAAATAGCCTTTTTCTACAAAAATAATAATCGTCCGACGACGACAAGATATCAACATATGTAGTATATATATCGATTTCCCCATCTCACCTACCACGATTGAATTTTACATCGTCAATCGTCATGAAAGTTGGTTAAGTAATTCAGCAATCAATTTAGCAGCTATTAGTTAATTCATGTCAAGTCATCCTCCCCGTCAGAATTACAATTCTCCGTTTTCATAAACCTCGTGAGATGCTGCAAAACAAAGACTAGAGATGGATCATTTCTCAATTCACCCCGAAAGCTAAATGAGGTGAACGAACGTCAATCAGCTGTCGTCGTGTAAACAACATCATCATCACTCACTTCAGCAATAGCAATCATCATATCATCTCCTGTCCTGTCACAAAAATTATAATTTTAATTGAAAGTGTAGTTATGTTTAATTTATACAAGACCAACTAAAATTGGAATTTCGATAAGTTGTTCTATAATCTTTTGGCGAATTGGATTAAATCATGTAAGTTACCTTACTTTACTATAATTATCTAGTTTTGAATTTAAATATTGAATATTAAAATTGATTGAGGACCTTTCATTAGTTGTGCAAGAGTGACTAACTTTAAATTATATTTTTATTTTTGTTTGTTTTCAGGAAGTGGCTTTCTTCCTTGTTTGGACTTGGAGCTCGACCTCGGAGGACGAGGAACAAACGGGGGACGGATGCGGCGGGGGAAGGGGAGCAAGGGCTGAATCGGAACATGGAAACCGGGGTAGATTTTACTGGTGCATGGTGACTGACAAGTCCCTTGTATTTTTGACTATTTTTTTTTAAATTTTAAGTGTTGTTTAATACAATTTTAATTTTGGTTGGACGTTCTTTTAATTGACCAGATGGAGATGGAGGAGAGTTCGGTGCTGTGGAAGATCAAAAACTTTCCCATCATCCAACAGAAGGATTCCCTCATCAAGTTGCAGAAATTGAAGATCAATGCTGGGGCCACCATAGGTCAGCCATCCAAGTGGATTGTCTACCTTACGGCTGAGGAGAGGGAGGGAAAGAAGTGGATTGGGATTCGCCATGGGCCCATCAAGCCCCGCCCAGAATTACTCTTCGGGGGTAAGTTGTTCTCCCAAATGTCTTTTGCCATCAAGGACCCTGCTGGGGTCACAACTTGGAGTCGAGGTGAGTATTCTATATAATATGGGCACATTTTTAAAAAGTCTTAATTAAATTGTTTAATTGTGGCGGAATGATATAATTAAGCATGGCTTTTTCTCCTCCCTGTCCACAACAGATTTGGACTTGATGGACATTTCCGAATTCAAGAGACAATTAGGGTGCGGATTCGGTATTAAGATTCCGTGGTTGATATTCTATTATGGAGTCGGGTGGGGATACCATGATATGATTGATGTTGCTGGAAGCGTGCCCCCAGAGACTTTGGAGATCCATTTGACACTGAAGCTGTATTCCCCTGCGAGGAAGCCACAGGCGACGGTCCCTTCTACACTGCTCAAGTTCCATGAGAGGGCGGTGGCCCAGGCTCGTAATGATTTGAGGGGATTAGTCAAAAATCCTGTTCCAGGTGGGGATGTCAAGATCATTTCTGGTGTCGGGAAGGAGAAGGAGTTTGTGGTCCTAATTGGGATTCTCTCAGGTATAATATTGATCATTCAGAATCATAACTTAATTTTAAAGGCCAGGTTAGTTTGTAAGGGAAGCTAAAATTAATTGCTCCTAATTTATTTCTTATAGCTCGAAGTCCCGTCTTTGAAGCCATGCTCCGGACCAACATGACTGAAGCGATTACAGGAAGGATCCTACTTCCCGACATTTCTGCAAAAGGGCTGGAAGTCCTCCTCAACTTCATCTACACCGGAGAACTCCCACCCAACTGGAAGGACAGCCGAGTGATTGTGGAGGTTACAAACGCCGCTGCCAAGTATCAGTTCTGGGACCTGTTGGAGTTCCTGGATGTGACCTTGGGGAAAGTGTGTGATGTGAAGAATGTCGGCCCGCTCTTGGCTCTGGCTTGTCAACTCTCCCTCAAAACGGCTCAAGAGGAACTATTGAAGTTTGCCAAGGAGAAGTTAGCCAGCTCCAGCTCGGTGGAGAAGTTCTCCCAGACCATGAAGATCATTTCAGACACTGATATGGAGTCTCTTACGAAATAGGATTGTTTTGTTTCTAATCCTCAAAAGTAATTATAAATTAGGCAGAAAGAATCAAGTCAAGTGGTGTTTTATATAGCTAACCGGATCTGTGCTTTTAAATTAGAGTGTATATGTGCAATAATTAATCCAACACCAAATATCTTCAAAAAGTTTTCATAATGTTTACTTAAATGTAACACAAAATCAAGGCCAACTTTTTCAACATAAATGCTTGGTCATTTTAATTTATAATGTAAAATAGATTTAATAAAAATATTGCTGATTGTTATTTATCCGTAAAATGGAATAGTCATAGTTAAACCTAAATTTATTTATTCACCTAAATAAGTCATGTCACTAGTCTTGCAGTCGAGTCTTACTCCATTCATTCTTCACAACGCAACGTCAATCAGATAATCTGATTCAGATTAAGAACACATTAGACAATTAAGTTGTCTCTTTAATTTCCCTTTGTCCTCCACGCCATATCAATAATCATGTCCAATGACGATATGATGGCTGGGCCGAGGAGCATTCGTGTCCATTTCCATTCTAAACATTACCTTCCCTCAAGTGTCACAGCGAAGGCCCTACTGCAGAGATGATGAGCCGCTTTATTCGCATGCTTCTTCAAGAAGACCCTTTTACTTCCTTCCTTGAATTAAATTAATTACGTCTACTTCTATTGTCTATATTTTGAATGAAACGATTTTATTCAAATCGGCATAGCAGAGGTAGAGGTGCAAGTGGTGCAACTTCCATTTCATGAATCTCGTAAGACGCTGCTGCCAAGCGAAACAAAGACCGGATCAGAGGAGATGGATCATTTCTCAAGTCACCCCGAAAGCCAAACCAGGCAGAGCTAGAGACTGAGCCAAATCAGCTGTCTTTGTGGAAACATCATCACTCACTCAACTTTCGGATCTGTCACAAACATTAGAATTTTAATTGAAAGTGTAATTACTAATTATATTTTATTTCAACAAGATCAAAAATCATCCCAATTGCGTATTTGGACTATAGCTTGTTGTTCTAAGCTCTCAGTGAATTGGATTAAATCATGTACTAATTAAATTTAACATAATTAATTAAGAATCGGTATCTAAGTTTCCATCAAAATATTAAAATTAATAGGACCATTGACCATTAAATAGTTGTAGAATTACGAGTGATTAACATTAAAGTGCGTTTATTTTTGTTTATTTTTTTCAGGAAGTGGCTCGCAACCTGTTGTGGACTTGGATCTCGGAGGAGGAGCAAACGGGGGAAGGATGCGGGGGAAGGGGAGGATGCCTTTCGGAACATCGAAACCGGGGTAAGTTAAAAACCGACATTGTAAAGGAGATTATGTCGTTGTGATAATTACATTATTTAACTAATTGTGGTTTTATTATTTACCTATACTAATTTTTGTCGCGTTCGTAGATGGAGATGGAGGAACGCTCGGTGTTGTGGAAGATCAACAACTTCCCCGTCATCCAAAAGAAGGACTCCCTCATCAACTTGCAGACCTTCGAGTTCAGTGCGGGGGCCACCATAGGTCAGCCTTCCAGGTGGACTGTCTACCTCAGAGCTAAGGAGAAGAACGAAGGGGATGAGAATAAATCGATTGGGATTTACTTCGTAGTGAGTGACCCAAGCCCTGGAACCCCCGGCGTCCATTTGTACTCCCAAATGTCTTTTGTCATCAAGGACACCGCTGGGGCAGCAACCTGGAGTCGAAGTAAGCACGCAATGGGCGCAATTATTTTCAAATTGTTATTTAATGCAAAACTAAATAGTTCCGCAGTCAGCAGTGGAAATTATAAATTATAACTATGCTTCCATTTGTCTCCTATTTTTGCACAGATACGCAAATCCATAACATTTCCGAGATAAGCAGTGGCGGATGGGGATACGAGAATATGATTACTGGAAGCGTGCCCCCAGAGGTCTTGGAGATCCATGTGACATTGAAGCTGTATTCCCCTGCGAGGAAGCCCCAGGACACTGTCCCATCCACATTGGTCAAGTTCCATGAGAAGGGGGCGGCCAAGGCTCGTAAGGATTTTGGAGGATTAGTCAAAAATCCCATTCCGGGACGAGGAGGTGTCAACATCATCTCTGGAGACGGGAAGGAGTTCTCAGCCTCCATTTGGATTCTCTCAGGTACATATTCAATATTCATCATTATCAGAGTGAGACCCATAAATATTTTTTGAATCATACATTACTTAAATGTGCCTTAACTACTTTCCACAGCCCGAAGTCCCGTCTTTGAAGCCATGCTCCGAACCAACATGGTTGAAGCAGCTTCTGGAAGGATCCACCTTCCCGACATTTCTGGAAAGGGGCTGGAAGTCCTCCTCAACTTCATCTACACCGGGGAACTCCCACCCAACTGGAGGGACAGTGGAGTGATTGTCGAACTTACCAATGCCGCTGCCAAATATCAGTTAACTGACCTGTTGGAGTTCTTGGATATGGCCTTGGGGAAAGTGTGTGATGTTAAAAATGTCGGCCCGCTCTTGTCTCTGGCTTATCAACTCTCCCTCAAGACGGCTCAGGAGGAACTGCTCAAGTTTATCAAGGACAAGGGGGCCAGCTCGGTGGAGAAGTTCTCCCAGATTATGAAGATCATTTCGGTCAGTGCTGTGGAGTCTGTTCAAAAGTAGATTTGTTTTCAATGGTCAAAAAAGGCAATTATTATGTCTTAAATGTCGAAAGATGTGAGGAATCAAACCAAAGAGCATTATGCTTTAAATGATTATGTAGTACAAGTTAAGTAGTCGCTGCGCAATTTTAAATTATAGTGCATTTGAGCAATAATTGAACCATCAACAAATATCCTTAAACAGAATGAATCCTGTTTTTATTTAACTAAATGTAACACAAAATCAACGCCAACTTTCCCAACAAAAATACATGGTCATTTTATTACGTTATGATGAAGAATATTTCTAAAAAAAGTTGCCAATTGCTATTCATTCATAAAATGGAATTTAGTCATGATTAAAACTAAATTTATTTATTCATATAAATATCAGTCATGTCATGTCAATGGAGCAGAACTAATTGTCCAAATCATTTAATTATTCTTTTACTCCAGACCGCAATTTTTATAATATCATCATCATATCATTTATTTGTTATTTTAAAAAATACATAATTTATCTTATTTTCCTTCAAAAATTATAAAATCGACTGGACGACGACAAGATATCAACGTATATACATATATCGATTTCCCCACCTCACCTTACCACGAGTAAATTGGACATCGTCATGAAAGTGTCTTAATTAATTAGCAATCAATTTAGCAGCTATAAGTTAATGATATCAGGTCCTTCATCCGTCAGAAGTGCAATTCTCCGTTTTCACATATAAAAATCTCGTAAGACGCTACGGAACAAAGACAGGAGGTGGATCAAATCTCAATTCACCCCGCCCGAAGAAAACCAAACGAAAGTGGACTTCAATCAGCTGTCTCCGCATAAACATCATCATCGTCTTGTCATCAGTCATCGTCAATATCCAATCTTATCAATCCTTATCGTGACTCGTGCTTATTAACATCCCAAACTTTATAATTTAAAATTTTAATTATATTTACTCAGCAACATCATCTCAACTTGAATCAGTTGTTCCAAGCTCTCGGTGGATAGGACTAAATCATGTAATTAAATTTATATTATATTAATTATCTAATTTAAATATTGACACTTCCATTGTCAATACACAGGACTATTAATTAGTTGTGAATTTTGCGATTAACTAATAAATTGCGCTTGTTTTTTGTTTATTTTCAGGAAGTGGTTATCAGCCTGGCTTGAACGTGAGTCTCGGAGCCAGAGGATGAGGGACCATCAGAGGAGGGAAGCGGGGGGAGGGGATGAAACCCTCGGGAACTTCGAAACCGGGGTAAGATTTAGACTTAGACACAGACAGCGTGGCAGCTGTCGGTGTGCTCATTGAATTTGTTAATTAACTAATTGTGCTTTTGCTTGCCATAGATGGAGATGGAGGAACGCTCGTTGCTGTGGAAGATCAACAACTTCCCCGACATCCAGAAGAAGGACTCCCTCATCAACTCGCAGAGGTTGAAGTTCAGTGCTGGGGTCACCATAGGTCAACCATCACGGTGGAAAGTCTACCTCAAGGCTGAGAAGGACAGGGATGGGAAGAAATGGATTGGGATTTACTTCATAGTGATTGATCCCCTCCCTGGAACCCCTTGGGAGCACTTGTACTCCCAAATGTCGTTTGCTATCAATGACCCCGCTGGAGTCACAACCTGGAGTGGACGTGAGTGGGCTCATTTTTTTTAAAAAAAAAAGTGATTTAATTATGTGAACGACATATTTGTATTTTCTCCAATTTTCCAATTTCCTGGACAGAGTCGAGCTTGTTCGGCATTTCCGAATTCCGCAGAGTCAGAGAAGGAGGGGGATCCTGGTGGAGATCACATGAAATTGTCGGATGGGGTTTCCGCAATATGATTGATGTTGCTGGAAGTGTGCCCCCAGTAACCTTGGAGATCCATTTGACGCTGAAGCTGTATTCCCCTGCAAGGAAATCACAGGCTACGCTGCGCTCCCTTCCACAGTGGCCAAGTTCCATGAGAAGGCGGCGGCTAAGGTTCGAAAGGACTTGGGAGGATTAGTCAAAAATCCCATTCCAGGAGGGGATGTCAAGATCGTTTCTGGCAACGGGAAAAAGTTCTTGGTCCCAATTGGGATTCTCTCAGGTACAGCATGGATCATTCAGAATCACATATCACAATTTTAGTTTGAAGGTCCGGACTTAGTTTGTCAGTGACGTCAAAATTAATTGTTCCCTATTTATATATTACAGCTCGAAGTCCCGTCTTTGAAGCAATGCTCCGGACCAAAATGACTGAAGCAATTTCTGGAAGGATAGATCTTCCAGACATCTCTGGAAAGGGCCTGAAAGTCCTCCTCCACTTCATCTACACTGGCGAACTCCTACCCGGGTGGAAGGACAGCGGAGTGATTGTCGAGCTTACAAATGCGGCTGCCAAGTATCAGTTCTCTGACCTGTTGGAGTTCCTGGATATGACCTTGGGGAAAGTGTGTGATGTGAAGAATGTCGCCCCGCTGTTGGCTTTGGCTAATCAACTCTCCCTCAAGACGGCTCAGAAGGAACTGCTCAAGTTTGTCAAGGAGAAGGGGACCAGCTCGGTGGAGAAGTTTTCCCAGATTATGAAGGTCATTTCCGTCACTGCTTTGGAGTCTGTTAAAACGTAGGTTTGTGTCTAATCCTCAGAAGGAATTATAAGTTAGGAGTTTTGAAATTGAAGTCAAAAAGTGCCTTATGTTTATGAATAGTTAAATAGGATCTACATTAAAAAAAATTATAGTATGTACTAAAAAAAATAGTTGTGCAATGTAATTAATCGGTCAACAAATATCTTAAAGATAGAATCAATCATGTTATTTAAATGTAGCACAAAATCAACACAAATGTTATGTATCTATGTAATCAACACAAAAACAAAATGAATGGTCATTTTAATTTTAATTTTACTTTGCTTTATATAATATAAAACATATCTAAATCTAATAAAAGTGTTTTTATTTGCTATTTATCCATATGGACGCCTAACAGTCAGAATTAAACTAACAATACGTTTATTTATTCACCTACAAGTCAATCACATCATATCATAGTCGATCTACTGTCTTACTTCATTCGTCCATTCTTCACGGCAGCATCGATAAGATTAAGATTACATTAACTTCCCCAACAAAAATACATGGTCATTTTATTACGTTATCATGTATAATATTTCTAAAAAAATGTTTCTAATTGCTAATCATTCATAAAATGGAATAGTCATAATTAAAACTAAATTTATTTACTCACCCAAATAAGTCATGTCATGTCAATGGAGGAGAGCGAGAAATGTCCAAATCCTTTAATTATTCTATAACTCCGGACCGTAATTTTCATCAAATCATCATCATATATCATTTGTCATTTAAAAAAATACATAATTTTAGCTAATTTTCCTCGAAAATTAATAATCCGCCGACGACGCACCTCAACGTAACAGGATTTAATTTTACATGGTCATGAAAGTGTGTTAACTAATTTAGCAATCAATTTATAAACTATTAATTAATTATAGTTAATTAATTTAATCAACTTCATCGTCCGTCAGAAGTGCAATTCGTCATTTTCATGTAAGATGTAAGACGCTGCGAAACAAAGACAGGAGTTGGATCGAATCTCAAATCACCCCGAAGAAAACCAAAAGCAGGTGGACTCTAAAATCAGCTGTCTTCGCGTAAACATAATCAATCACCGTCTTATCATCATCGTCAACAACAAAAATCGTCAATCGTTATCGTGATTATTATCGTCCCAAAACTTATAATGTAAAGTAGTTATATATTTAATCAGCAAGTTGATCTCAATTTGAATCAGTTGTTCCAAGTTCTGGGTTAATTATTAATTGGACTCGAATCATGTAATTAAATTTATATATTATATTAATTATCTAATTTAAATATTGAAATTTTAATAGGTGATGGTGATAGGACCATTAATTGATAGTTGTAGATTTTGCCATGTACTAAATTGCGCATGTTTTGGTTTATTTTCAGGAAGTGGTTATCAGCCTGGCTTGAACGTGAGTTTCGGAACTTGAGGATCTGGGACCATCAACGGGGGAAGAATGAATGGGGAAGGGTCGGAAGGGAGGAAGCCCTCGGGAACTTCGAAACCGGGGTAAAAAGATTTAGACTTAGACACAGACCGCGTGACAGTTTTGTCGGTGTGATAATTGAAGTTGTTAATTAACTTTTTGTTTGTTGTTTTCCTAGATGGAGATGGAGGAACGCTCGGTGGTGTGGAAGATCAACAACTTCCCCGTCATCCAGAAGAAGGACTCCCGGTTGGAGTATACGATGGGTGGTTTTAGGACATTGAAATTTTTTCGAAATTTTTGTCACCCTTATAACACCCATATGTGATACATGCAATCGACTCAGAATTGAATTCTGAACAACTTTTCCCCAG
>JAQIXQ010000836.1:0-20451 GCA_034700485.1 Pseudosinella alba
ATGACTGACTGATGATTAGTCAAATGTTCTACGAAGGATACCATCTTTCGTGATTTAGTGAAGGGTTTCTATAATTACTAATATCCTATAATTATTAATTGTGCCTCCTATTTGCATATTCAGTAGAAACTTTTTCAATTACTTGAAAACTAAACAAAGTTAGTCCCCTTAATTCACATTTTTATTTGCAGTTAACGAAATATAAATAATTTTTTGTAAAATAAAAATTTGAAATTACATTTATACAATGAATTACATATCTGGTTGAATGCACGTGGACATTATCTAATTTATTATGCACTATTTAATTTAATATGAAATAATTAGATAACAACTTTAAAAAAAATATTCCTCGTCGTTGTCGTTGTTTCAGATTTAATCAGCCATATTGCCCATGTTGACATATTAGCGGATAAAGTTATCTGGGGAGAGTCGACATTCTCGTTAAGATTGGATTCAAGCAGAGGATTGTCTATGTACATGTATTGTGCAGAAGGGCTATAAAAATTTAGTTACCATTAGATAATCGATTTTATGGGGTTATCTTGCACATGATTTCTACGAAGGATATTAGTTTCTTTGCTGCCATTTATCAAACGTATAGATATTGCTGCGTAATTCAAACTATTCCGGGCTCAAGATGACGATGACGGAGGGGGAGGTCTTTCGGGAAGCGTTCGTGGACGTCACTGTCACAGGCTTCAGGACACTCCACCGGTCTGGTCACTGATCACTTTCGATGAGCTTCGGTGAGGGGCTCTAGGTCCTCGTTCAGTTCTGGTGATGCCACTCTAGCAATTCACTGGAGAAATTATCCCTGTTGTCTATCGGAAATCAATCCAAAGATCCGGTTCCTTTTCTGCTCCACAGAGATTGGGATAGAGACGTGTGCCTTTCAATCGGTTCAATTCACTATTCTGTTCAGATCAGGAGAGAAAGTAATGCACAAAAAACCTCCAACAAAAATTCTACATTTAAAAATCAATTAATTAAAGGAAGATCACAATTTTTAATTTAAAGAATTTTTCTGCTGCTACTTTTCTCTCTGCTATTTTCTTTTGCTTCTGTCTATTTCAGTTCAAGATTGCGAGTTAATCTGGAATAGGAAATCTGATTTCATTTTACTCCCTCTTGGTGGTGGAGAATGACTTTGAGAAAGGTCGACAAAAATGCCCACGAGACAAGGCTAAAGAGCGGAAAACTATTTCTTACAATTTTGGCTGGGTTTAGGCCAGCTTCCCATAAGAAAAGTGAGTTAGAAATGAGGATCTTTCGGCTGACAACCGCTCGATCAATTCATACCTTTCTGGGGTAAAGTGGCAAAAGTGTAAAGAATACAATAGATATTAAATGTCAAATATTAATAGTAACAGGGTGTGACAGTGACGCACTCTCACACGAATTCAGGTTCTGAAATGTAAAAAATAGGGTAGCATAGTCAATTAATCAAGTGGTCAGAACGTCTTTATGTAAATGAATGCGGCAGAATAAAAAAATTTGTGTCAAGCATAATACATATATGGTTGCTTTTACAAACAAGCCGATTTTTTTTACAAATTTTACAAATGCTATGAATTATTCCTCTGTAAAAACTGAATTTAATTGTGGAGCAGTAAATGTAAAATATGATCAATATGATGGGGAAGTGATGTGGATATCCATATTTCAAAATAAAACCGATGGCCATCGGATGACGTCATGTTCAGCTGTAGAAACAAGTTTTAACACTCAATTGGTCATTCAAGTGTTAAATGTCTTGGACCAGTACATTCCGTAGTACATTGACATATTTAACTGGTTGGCCTCACATACCTAAGTATGCCTTAGTTATATTGTAATAATAACTCTTGATCAATAACATGTTCCAGATATTCGAAATAATTCGATCTTGCAACTTAGCAAACTCTCCGAAAATGAAATTGTTTGTCTGTCGCAAGTGTTCCCTGTTGAGGAGATGAAGCTTCGGCTAAATTTCTGTCAAGGAGTGAGGGAATGCAAGCTCAATGAGTTCTGCCTGGATGACAAGGTCAGTGTTGAAATTGACTATTTAATAATAATTTTATCTCGCATGAACCATGTCCCATCTTCACAGCAACAATCACTAACTGTTCATTTTTCTTGTGGGAAATAAGAAAAGCCAGCTTGAACAGAAGGGCATGTCTAACTATATTGCAGTCAACCCAGCCTATACAGACGCACCCATCAAATCGGAGTTCACTTTACCTCAGGCTTCCAAGTAGCAAGGATGGAATGTACTCACAGGGCCTTATAAGATGTTCAGCGGGTCCTCATTCCTAGCAGTCAGTTCACTTTGGAGGGCAAATTATGTACGTCTAATTTGCACCATGTTCCATTTTTGACATTCATTATTCATTAATATGCACCATAAAGCAAACTTGAATTTTGATAATTTTAAGATTTGGACTGGAACGAAGCCCCACCCTACGCCTTGTTCCAGATTTCAGTTCCTGATAACCAAATCATGTACACAAACAGTGCCTACCCATTTGGATGCAAGGTGTCCAGATTCTTTTCCGATGGGGAACTTCGTTGGGTTTTTAGGAGGAAAGGGGGGTCGGACGTCCTCGTTGATCAAAGTTTGAGAAATTCCCTTAATAAAAAATAATTTTAAAAAAAATCATAATTCATTTTTAATATATATAATTGGATTGATTGTAGACACTTCGGGGGATCTACGCCACCAAACTGGACTACCATCTGTACAACGTAATAGAATCAAATATACTAATGACAGATCCCGGTGAATATGATGTTGTATGTTTGACCCCCTTGTGGAATTCGACAAAGTGGGCAAGCCATCACAGGTCAATATATGTCGACGGTAATATTTTTTGTAGCTATTTAAAATTGGGCAACTTGAACAGCTTATTAAGGATCAGTTAATATGGCCATGTACTCCACACAGTCAAGAAGCCTCCGATTGTCTTAATCTCGCTGATTGCGGCAACTCTTGTCGTTCTGCTCTTGGGAATCATTTCCTACGTTTTCTGGCGACTCAAGAAGGCCAAGGTATTTAATGATTGAATTATTCTTACCTTTCACAGGGTGGTACTGTTAACATGAACCATTTCGTTAATTCGAAACTACGTATTTATACATGACAGGAACTACTCAGAAACCTGACCGATAAGGAAGTCA
Source organism: Pseudosinella alba (assembly GCA_034700485.1). NCBI lineage: Eukaryota > Metazoa > Arthropoda > Collembola > Entomobryomorpha > Entomobryidae > Pseudosinella > Pseudosinella alba. The sequence goes on from JAQIXQ010000836.1 coordinate 3,160, forward strand.
ACGAATTTATGGAAGGTGATGCGGAAGCCCTGAGGAGAACGTCTGGCATCAATGAAGAAGCTCATGAGATGGTTGAATTTCTACCATATGACAATTCCTTTGAGGTCCCTCGGGACAAACTTTTAATTGGTAACTGACTTGTTATTGACAATATTATCCTAAATCCTAATTATTATAATTTGTCACAAATTAAGAATCCTAAATCAAGATGCCTATGTTCATATTTTGCTACAGATTGGGATCGTGTGCTTGGGAAGGGTTCCTTCGGCACTGTATTTAAAGGTTGCTTGGAAGGAATTTCTGCACAAGTCGCTGTTAAAACTGCCAACCAGGATTGTCAAGTTGCCAGATTTAAGGCATTCTTGAATGAGCTAAAAATTATGATGTACATTGGGAGCCATCCAAATATTGTGTCCCTTGTTGGAGCTTCCACGGAGAAAATTAAAGAGAGTCTGTGTTAAAAAATAATATACATACCTACGTCAGATTTTAATTAATATGGCTCATATGTCATAAGTTCAACTTACATATTTATCTGATCTTATTCGTTTACAGAGACGCTTTACATTATTGTGGAATATTGCGAAAATGGAAGCTTGGAGAGCTACCTCAGAAGATGGAAAGCATCCTTTGTTAACCAGATTGTCAATGATGAAATTAGAGCCCAAGCAAATCCAGCTTCGTAAGTGTAAACGTTTTTATGTTTGTTTAAGACTAAGAAGAAAATATCTAAAAACCCAATACCGCACATGATGATATTTTCAGAGGAGACAAATTGAATACCACGATCCTTATCAAATGGTCATGCCAACTAGCAACTGCAATGGAATATCTTTCCGCGAAAAAAGTAAAATATAATTAAGATTTTCTGTTGCTGAACTCCACTTTTGTTCCATAAAGAGCCAGAGAGGCAGTAAGACTAAACTGTTTTGCTCTTGTCATTTATATATTTCTGTATAGGTTGGTTATCCATGGTGACATAGCCTCCCGAAATGTTCTGGTTGACTCTAATAAAATTGTTAAGATCACTGACTTTGGTCTGTCCCGTCGTTTGATTAACTATACGGAGTATGTCAAGAAGCAACAGGAGCCCCTTCCTTGGCGGTGGATGGCAATCGAGTTCCTAAAGCAATTGAGATTTTCAACACAATCTGACGTCTGGGGGTTTGGTATGACTGCGTGAACTCTAAATAATTTTCATTTCGACAAGGATAATGAATAATTCTTTCTATTTCAAAGTACTACATTTACAAAGCCTACTGATTTACACTAAAATTTAGGAGTGCTGCTTTGGGAAATATTCTCCATTGGGGATGTTCCTTATCCCGGCCTTGCATGTGGGATCAACTTTGTTCAGAAACTGGAGGATGGACTAAGACTTCCTAAGCCGCACCTCTGCACGGATGAAATGTTTGCCAGGATATTGATATAACTTAAGCTTACGATTAGTCTTAATTAATTAATTCCGTTAATTACAGAATAAACTTCTACTGATAATACTTTTTTTTTACTTCTGCTTCATTTGTAATGCCATTTACCTCATAGTTACAATTTGATGACGGAATGCTGGAACGTGGATCCTCTACATCGTCCTTCGTTCTCATCCATGCGACAATATTTTGAGAATGTGACAAAGACTCTGGAAATGGGAGACTTGGAAGTAACTGGGGTAACTTGAGATACCTGCTTATCTTCCATAATAATTAATTTAAATTAACACAGCTTCGTGATCATTTGATTAGCTACAGCAATATGTCGATATATCGCATTTCAATGCTAATGCCGAGAATGGGGAAAGCAATAAAAATATTCAGCCGGAGGAGGCAAGAAATGACTTGATTAATATGTATGCTGATGGAGAGGATATGTCACAAGCCCCCGGTTACACGGCACTGGAAGATGTGAATTAAAGCTTTCATCACCTGAATTCCAGATTTTAAAATAATTTTTATTATTTTTCGCTGAAATTTTAATTATGTTGTAATCCTATTGCTTTGAATAACTAATACAAAAGAATTGATTTATTAAATAGAATAGGATAAACTTAAAAGTGTTTCGTTTGAAAAATGAGAATTGAGTAACTCATGAGATGGTCCAAACATTATCAGCTCATTTAGTGAGATAAGAATAATATGCTGAATTATATAATAAATATATTATTTGATTGCTCGTCCAAACTGACAACATATCCCATTTTGTATAATTTTGTATTTCACGAAATAATCGAGATAATAAACACCATACATGATGACTGATGCTGAATATTAATCAAATGTTTGCAAAGCAGCAGCATTCTAAATTACGAAATAATTCCACTGCACTGAAAGCTCTCCCAGTTTACTTATGATAACCAAGTAGCATGTGAAAGGATGGGGGGAAAATAACATTGCATGCTATTATGGTCGAGGAACCCACTTATCTCGGCTACAAAAATGCTGATAAGAGATAGCACAAGAATGAGTTGGGAGCTGAGCCTGACGTTGAATGAAACCATTTTGGAAAATATCACATATCACTCTCCTATTACCTGTTCATGTAAAATATTCACTCATCTGCGACTGATTTTAAAACTAGTTAAACTTAATTCCCAATGTCCCGGTGAAAGGTTTCCCTTGAAGTAAGCGTTGGAGGGAGTTGCCATAATGGAAGCCAATTCCGTTGTAGTTGGGAGTGACGGTTAGTGAAATTTATATTCGACCATTTACAATTTAAAATTTATAAAATAATGTGTCATTGATTTTATAAATTTTCTAGCCTGCCCCATCCTCAAGGTCTATTCGATTTTGAAAAATTCACAGTCATTCCCAATTTTCCATGACCAATGGCAGAATATCGCCCGTGACTTGCAAGTGTCCGGAGTAAGAGTTAAGAAATGGAAGGATGATTTTCATAATCTGAATAAGATTCAGTTGACTGATTTGGTCTATGAGATTATTGAGGAGTGGGTCACCAATAAGGGAAGCGATGCTACACACAAGGAGCTAATCGATATTTTGGAGAGAAATGGACTAAGGATTTTTACTAGTATGTAGTTAATTTTGCCTAACAATTTCCAAAATATTATCGAGTCATTTGGTTTGGTTTAATAAAAATTGCCTATTTTTTATCTTACTTGTAGAACCATTGGAAGATGAGTTCCTGCAGAAGGGCATCAGCATTGAAGAGGACACAATACGCAAATATTCCCGGCTCCCTATCCACCTTCAGAAATTCATCGACCAAAAGAAAAGAAATAAAAGTTGTTGTGTCTTATCAACCATTGACGTGGAGATAACCAGCGACAAGGTAAGAGAACTTTGCGGTGACCGCTTATTCAAAGAATTTGATAATGCCCTGGACATGCTTTCCAACCCCAATGCCAGCACCGAACCACCCATATTCGTCGTCTTAAGCAGCACCAAAGAATTTAAGCAATTGTTGGCAGCAGTGACAAATACAAAGGTCAGTCAAGTACAAAGATTGGTGGCAATCATCCACGAGGAGATTGGTAAAAGTGTGCAAAACATCGTCGGAAAGCATTCATCTTGGAAGAAGACCGTCGAAATATGTTCAGACTTAATGGAATGGGATGACCTGACCCCAAGCTTCAAGAGCCAACTTGAGGAACGTTTACAACTGGCCATGAAAACAGAAATTGCTGATGAAGGACTAAGCAGAAGCCTTCAAGGACAGACACTCGTTGACCTAATCAAGGGACAAGAGATTAAATTGTTTAAGGAGACGATCCCAACAGAACTTCCTTACTACATCAGCAGAACCATTCTGAAGAGAAATTATATTTCTGATGCATTCTGGGATGAAAAATCCTCTGACATTTTTCTAATCTCTGGTCTTGAGCGGTATGAGCTTAGCGTCAAGGTGAAAAATGCGACAACGGACCACTCTAGCTCCCAAATTAAGCAGAAGGAACTCACCAGCAAGCACATTTTGCTCGACCACGAAGATAATTTCAGCAAAATTTGCGCAAAGACCTGTGAGCCAGTCCATTGGCTTATTTATGAGAATGGGAATTTCACATGGAGGAAATCCAGGGGGGAAGTGAAAACTCTTCAAAAATATCTGGAGACAAGACAGGATCTTTTAAGCGAGGAAGACTTTTTTGCTACTCTAAAAACAGATTGCAGGGTCCCCATTTGCATCTCGGATGGACCTGGCATGGGCAAATCGGTCCTACTAGCCCGGATTGCAAATAAACTTTCTCAGGCGTTCCCAGACAGAACTGTAATATTTACCTCGATGAGGGATTTTATTAAACATATCAAAATCATGCGTATTAAAGACAGGAAAATAGCAATTATGGAGACTTTGAAAAATTTGGCATGTGCAAATGAGTTTGGGAAAAGCTTCCTTGAATCAAAGTTTTATGCAAAAGACACTGACTGGATTGAGCTGCTTTTCGACGGATTTGATGAATTAGACTCAGGTGATTTACCTCTGGCTCATGACGTCCTACAACGGCTAAAATCGTCATTCTGTTCAGTCCGACTTTGGGTTTCGTCCAGACCACATCTTCTCACCCAACTAGAGAATACCCTGAGCACTCTGAGCTTCCACCTTGAGCCACTTGGTTTCGAGAATCAAGTCCACTTCTTGAGTTCTTATTGGGCGCTCCTAGAACATGAAGTGGATACGGAAAAGCTCAAGCTGTTTGCCGGACACTGCTTGGATTCAATAAAATTCAAGATGCAAACGCAGTACCACGATATCGCTGGGGTTCCCCTACAATGCAGAATGATTGCTGAAATCTACGAGAAGGACGCGTTGGAGTATTCCCGATTCGAGAATCAGTCACCTTTACCGACTCAGCCGGAATTGGGATCGATTACGGAACTGTACCAGCTTTCCATCAAGCACAAAATTCAGAAATATAAATTAACTTATGACAAAGTAGAACTTAAGGAAGAGCAGCTAATGCAATTTCATGCACGTCTCAGTTTGGGAGAACTATTTCCAAACCACTTGCAGATGCTGGATGTGGTATTGCCAAAATCTGACAAAATGCAAGAAATTTTCAAGATTGGAATTTTAGAGTCATCAAGGTCGTCCTCATCACATGTACGGGAGACGGGAAAATTCATTCATCAGACTTTCGCTGAATATTTTCTGGCATGGTTCGTCTTGCATACTTTAACCAAAGCAGAATCCTTCTGGATGAGGCTGCTTCGGAAAACCGTTTCCAGATCGAAATTGTCATATACACGCAAACTTATTGATTTCATCTTCTGTGCAATTTTGGGCTGTGCCCCTGAATTTGTTTTAGGCGACGACGGTACTAGATATTATGAACAAGGTTACTTCCATTTCAATTATCCCGTTGTCATTTACTTCCTGGATTCGCTAATTGCTGACGTTCCATCCACCCCCGTAACATTCATTAGCCGACACTTAAATTCCCCAAATTACGGCCAAACCATGCTGGAAATAGCTCATTCATGTGCAACCCACGACTTCATCAATATATTTAACTTTCTCCGAGGAATGAAGGTATTCGACAAGCATGAGGAGGTCATATTTGATGAAATCTTTGCAATTACAGCGATTCGCAAATCGGGTGTGCCCCTAATCAAAATTGCAATTGATTATTTGGAAAATTACAATGTTTTCGAGTCCTGGATAAAAGCAGATGCGGTCCAAGAGGCAGTATCCCGTGGAGAGTTTTCTATTTTCGAATACCTTATAAATAAACGACAACTGCGGGTGCTCGTAGAGAACTTTGACGTGAGGACGATAGAGTTGCTTCATGACTGTGTTAAAGACACACATTCCTGCTCACCTACAGAAGTAATTCAGCGAATCCAGATCCTAGGGATGCTTGCCAAAATCAATCCTGACTTGTTGGAGATAATGGATGGGGAAGGAAAGACACCCATTCTTGCTAACCATGTGCACCTTCAGCTATTGAGGAAACTTATCGCATTGGGAGCCAATGTACTTGTTCAGACTTCTGTAGGAAGCAATGTTCTTCATTGTAGTAACCACTTGTCAGATGCGGAATACCAAACATTGATATTTGAAATTCCAGAAGATAGTTTGACGAAATTGGTTCGGCAGAAAGGAAGGGAAAGCATGTACATTCGAATTACTGATTCAGTGAACCTTGATCCAATCCATCAAAACGTCGATCCGGTTGGCATACACGTGTCAATTAAAAATGACTATCAAGAGAATGCCTTAGCACATGTCATCAGCCGCGGGAGGAGCATAGAAACAATCAGCAGACTTGTTGAATGTGGTGCAAATGTTGGATGGAAAGGAAAGCAGATGGAAACACTTCTTCACGTTGCCGCCAAATTAGGAAGGGTGAAAATCACCATGTTCCTAATAGATCACCATGGATTCGATGTCAATGTTGAGAACGTTGGCGGATTAACTCCTATGGATTATGTCCTTCAAGCTTCACATATACAAGGGAACAGAATTGAGACTGGGTTGGAACTACGAAGGCGGGGTGGTCGATTTAAAGAGACAATTGACATACAGGGGCGTACTTGGCTGCACTTTGCAGCATTGATAGAAAATTTGCATTCGCTCCAATTGCTTTTGCAACTGGAACTTGACATGGACGTGGCGGATGTGAATGGGGACACTGCACTTCATTTCGGAGTCAAATTCGGAGAATACAGGTGTAACTACTTTTACATTACGAAACATCTACTGGACAAAAATGCCAACCCAAACTTAATAAACATGGATGGAGAAACCCCATTTCATTCATTACTCCGGAACAGATTTGCAGATTTCAGGACTTTTCAGCTTCTGAAATCTGTCACTGATGTGAACTGGACAACAACTCTGGCGACATTGGCACTGCATTTTATAATTTGCACGACAAACCACATCCCTGACGAATCGTTCTGCTCACTAATGGACGAGTTAGAGAACTGGAGACCAGACTTCACTAACACGGATGAATCGGGCAACTCGTTGCTGCACAACGCTTTAGAATTTGGCCACCAACGGGCTGTACAATATCTTGTGGAGAACAGGTTCGCAAATTTAAACTTAAGAAATGGAAAAGGGTATACTCCATTGCATACCGCAGCAATTAGCAAGCACGTCAGTTCAAAAATTATCATTTACCTAATTGAACATGGGGCTGACGTCTATGGTAAAACTGATGACGACAATACCTTCCTTCATCTGTATACATCATTGGGATTACACAGTCACATAACCGAACTACATTCGCTGGTCGAGTATCTTGTCGACAAAAACCACTCCAATTTATTCGACACACCCGGGGCTGATCCAACAGGAGTCACCCCATTGCAGCTAGCGCTATGGCATCTCAATCCTGACGAAAGTACTTTGTTCATCCTGCGATCCAATAATGTCAATTTCGGGGCATCTGACAGGGTAGGAAACAATTCCCTCGCTTACGCAATATTGGGAAAGCAGAGTCCAAAGTTGCTATCCGCTTTGATAAACAAGTTTGGAGTAAATCCAAAGAAACATAGCAAAAAGAGGGAAAGCCTTCTCCACATCGCTTCACTTTACGGTACGGCGGAGGCGCTGGAGTTCATCTTGGAGCTCGGTGTCTTACCTGTAAATGGGAAAGACACTGAAGGCAACACCCCACTTCATTATGTACTCTTGCACTCAAGCATCGAGGAAAATGACAATGAGGTACTAGAGAAATGTGAATTACTGGTTGAAAATGAGGCTGGTGTTAATTCCCTTAATCTGAATCGTCAAACCCCAATCCATGTGGCAGCAATGAACAAGGACAAGCAATTGAGCTTTGATGTAATTTGTTATTTGGTTGAGAATGGGGGTGACCTTCTTGCAACCGATGATACTAGCTGCAACTTTCTCCATTACTTATTTTCCAAAGTCAATTCATTCTCGCCCGCTCAATTTCATATATTGGTGGAATATCTGGCAAGTAAAAATGCATGTGGCTTGTTCAATTGGACTAAGGCCGACGGATGCAACCCCCTCATGATGGCACTAGTATTTACGGAACCCTTTCCAGAAACATTGAGGCTGCTTCGAACCAATGATGTCAATTTTAACTTTGTTGATAAGAAAGGCAACTCTATACTTGTGGTGGCTATTTACAAAAGACACAGGAAAAAAGGTATATCCTTGTTGATAACTGAGTTCGGAGTGGACTGGAAAAGGTTGAATGACTTTGAGAGTAGCCTACTACATCATTCTGCGTTATACGGAAATGTGGAAGCTCTGAAACTATTATTGAGCATAGGAGGAATCAATGTGAATGGGGCTGATGTGGAGGGAGACACTGCGCTCCACTACGCTGTGAATAGCATAAGTATTGAAGATGTCGAAGAATTATGTCAATTACTCGTTAGCAATGGAGCTAAAGTCAACCTAGCTAACAAGGAAGGGAAAACTCCGCTTGACTTCGCGAAAGCAAAATTTGCAGAAGAGGAGAAAGTTTATTTGATGCAGATGCTCCGTGGTAACTAACTACATGTTGAGTTTTTTATAGTTAGTTTTTATAATTTGATCAAATATGCAATGACGATTTTTTACTATTTACGACAGTTAAGCAACTGGAGAGAAAGGGCCAAGCGAGTCAGCATTTACATAAATACATTTCTTAGGAAGGAGGATATCGACAACTGTAACAGTAGTAAAGTGGTTGTAGCAATATACTTTTAATTGACATTATAGTTTCATATTAAGCTGTTTATTAAATAATATTAAATAAAATTTAGAAAATTTATTATTAAAATTAAAGAAAAAAATAAAGGAATATTAAAGAAAATTTACAACGTCTTTGCCAACTTTTCATAAAATGACTTAGCGTTAGTTAAACATAATAGAATAAAAGCGAGATGTTATTGGGTAGCCCAACAGTATTATTATGTTGCAATGGGTTTTATAGAAGCAAAAAATACAAACTAACTGCATTTTAAAAAATGTATTTGAAAAATATAAAGTCACGTTGGCATAGGCAATAATATGGACGACCAATTGTTGAATAGTAAAATTGGCCACGCAAGAGCAAAGTAATTTTTTTCGCGTTTGCGTTTGGTGGTTTATTTCATTTTATAGTAGGTGCATTAATTATTATTTATATTTAGAAACACACAATCTAAGAAAATTGCAAATAATAATTTAAATTTCCATACTTAAGATAAAGTCCATTTAATACTATACAATATTTGACTCTGTTATCTTGAATGCTACTTTTGGCTTGGTGCGGCTCCAGCACGCTAAATGGCATCCTTAGGCCTAATATTATTATGACGGTGCTTTGGGACAGCTACAGAGGATGCCGAACTTGAAGCCTTCTCCACCGTTGTTTTCCCATACCAGCTAAACAGCAATTCCATAAATAAAATTGCGACAGTTGCGAAAATGGCAATTAACCAATACAGCGAGATTCCGAAATAAACGGGGGATGAAATAAAGGAAAACTCTTCTTTCAGTTTCATCATCCAATCCATTGAGAATCTATCCGATGAAAGAATTTTCGTCTATGTAGATTATACAGCAACTGAACAGGGCTCCCTTTGATATTCACAACTTTCTCAAAATCCGAAACATTTGGAGTTGGGTGCAAGTAATGATACATTAGTGCCACATTTCTTGTTTTGTCAAGTATGTTCTCATAGTGGCGCCATCGCTGGAACAAGCCCGACTCAATGATTTGTGCCAGACTGTTAACAAATTTTGGATAGATGTAATTTCGTTGTACAGCAACAAATGCGTCAGCTCCTATTACGGGAATTGGGATCGGATTGGAAACCCACCAACTTGGGTCCAACTGCTGGAAATAGTGGGCTAATAGACCCATCTCACTAACGCTACCCAATACAGAATATCTGTTTGGAAGGTTAATATACTCTGATGTGTTTAATTCCACAGTGTTATATTTCAATGCGCGGATGGTAATATGTGCTGGGCTTTCTTCGGAAAACCACTTAAAAGAATTATACACTTGCCGGAACCTAATCCTCTGCCTCTCGTCTCCGGTATTAAGTACTCCTGATAGAACAATATGGAGGCATGACACATCCTTTTCATTTTGATCGCAAGTCCCATATGCTCCCTTCAACATTTTTGTACTCAACAGAGAATCCAAATTGGATGGAACCTTTGGTTCAATTCGATATGACAAGGAGGAGAACATCTTACCCTGGTAGAGCTGCGATAAAATCATAACTAGTATATTCCAAAGGCACCACATCACGATCTGTGTCCCTTGACTGCTTTTCAAGACTGATGAACTTCCCGGCTGGTTTAGAATGAGAGCGGTGATAGAAAACCAGACCTTTTCGTGGTAACGACACGCATCCCATTTAGAGCAATGGGCTGAATTGAATTGACGATTTTTAAATCCAAATATGGCAACAACCGATAGGTTTGAGAGAATGAGCAAGAGCCATATAGGCCATCCAAAAGGCTTTATGATTCCTTCAACCCTCGTTTCAGAATTTATTTGAGTTATTTCCCGATCAAAGATTATCGAGACATATTTGATCCTTTCGCTTCCCAAGGGAATCCAGCTCAATCCCGTTCTCAAAATAATTGGCATATTTCGTGGCTCGTTAACCGCGCTGGGAAGAAAGCGGAAATGCTGATGAGAACCTGGATACTCATTGTAGGTAAAGTTTAACTTGGCTGCTACGGTAACCATCGTACAGGGCATGTGTTGCGTCCAACGGCTATACAATCTGCATAATTGTGAATCCATCTGGCGATAAGCATGGGGCAACGAGTGCGCAGGAACGTATACAAACGAGTTTCGCATATTACTGTAAAGCTCAAAGTAGGCTTTCTGAAGTTGCAAAATTCCCTGACACTGTAGAGAACTTGTTGCTGTTCTGCCGATGAGTGTCGTGATCTCTTCTAGATTGAAAGGTAAGAGCGTGATAAAGAACAACCGCTGAAATTCGTAGATGTAAATGATTGTCAATCCTGCAATGGGAATATCTTCTATTGTGTCAAGGCCATAGCTACTTCTCAATGACGGTCGACGGAATATCAACAAATATTCGGGCTTTATTGGCAAGTGCCTCCATTCATTTGTTGGGATAGTGTTGATAGTTGGAAGGGGGACAAGAATCATAATACATCCTGAGAGTTTGCGCCTTCCAATTGAACGCCAAAATGATGCTGACCCTTCTTCCAACTGTCGCTCAACCGGTTTGAATGCTAGCATATCAGTTGGGAAGAAGACAAACAGAGCATCAATTATTTTTGAAAACTCATCTCCTGTCAAAGTTGGCTGCTTATTTGTCATGTTACTCGAATTAACTTCTATGATGTGATCCATATATGTGAAGGAGCAGGATTGAGATATTTTGAGAAAATTGGAAAATGGCGAAGGCTTAGTAATCGGAACCAGGTTAAGAGAAATCAAAAGAGAAAGTAGGTAACTTGTCCTGAACCGCTCCATTTTGGAATTGTGAAGTGAATGAGACGCTTCCAAATAAGTTATTGTTGTTTAGAATAATTCACGATCCACAACTACCACGATTATATATGAGCTGGATGGATGATGGATGTCACTTTCTGCTTATTGGCCGACCGGGAGTTTCTGCTTGCACTTTGTATATTTTATCACAACTTGCTTTTGACCAATCATGCTTTAATTTTTATTTCTTGCAGCCTTTTAAACTATTACTTGAAACTAATCCTAATATTAACTAAACTTGGAAATGAGCCACCTAAACCGACGAGATGTAAGGTACTGTACTCTCTGATTAAACACAAGCTACCAGGTTTAAAGCTCTAAGACAAAGCTGTGATGTAATGGAAATGAGAACTTGACAGACAGTAGTTAAGTAAAAGATAATATCTTAATTAAACTTATGTACCAGTAATTAAGTAAAAGATAAGATCTTAATTACAATATTCCAAGTGCAAATCATTATTTTAGTTATTATGCCATATCACGCAACCTATTCGACTATTTAATTTTTTTATGAAGAATGGGAAGCTGAAGTTGATCATGACTCATTCCACAAGAAACCAACATGCATCAGGAGAACCGCACCGCCCGGGAAAAACCGAGTCCGCGTAAGTGGATAATTTCACGATTCCGCCGGCGCAAAGTCAGCAGTGAGTTTTTAGCATTTGAGGCTTAGCTAAAGCCCGTATTTCCCAAAAGTACATAATTGTTTTGGAACTTTGGTGTCAATGAAATTTCACAAATTAATTTGCCACCTGATCTGATTTCCACGCACATGAACCTGGTTCATAACAGGAAATGGAATTTCGTTTTCAGGTTGTTCCATGAAAATGGATCATAGTTTGGGCGGGGTCTGTTTGCTATTTTAGTCTCTAACAATAAGTCTCTATGACTGTTTACTGCATTGCATACTTTCATTAAAAATATATTACGTAAGTAGCTAGGTTTGTGAATCTATTATCTTTATACAACATTCAGACAATAGGAAATGACGATGGCTAATATTCCCTATATTAATTACGACTGTTTTAATTGGCATATATCTCGTTATCTATTGCACCATAGCACCATTAGCACCATTATCTATTGCAAACTTCCATTGGTAATAAATTGAACTTCAAATAAAAAAATGTTTTTGCGAAATGGATAAATTAATGATGAAAAACTACCATTATTATACGTCTGTACACTACACGTAATGGTTACAAACGTTTAAAAAAAATCCGTATATTCAGGGATGCGTAATAAGCTACCAATTACGATTCTCGACGAGTTGTAGCTTTTCTACAAACAAATTGAATCCGTTTCATAACTCCCAAACAATTTCCGGTGGGTGATGGAATGAATATGGAAGCAAGAAGCTTTAATGTATTGATATTCTGTATATCACCGATAATGAACAACGATACTTTATCACTCCATAACACAAGCAGGACCCCTTTCGGATGACAAAGCCCCTTGTCATCCCATTGGGATGATCCCAACAACAATGCTACCAACTGACAATCCCAACCCAGCCCCTAACTATGTCATGCAAATGGTTCGATTCAGCTCCCCATCATTATGCTATAGCATGTGGAAAATCCCCGTAAGCCACCCACTCCCACATGTAATGACAATGAACCATGGACCACTGACAACGTAAACAATAGGCCCTCCCTTTATTTGAATAAGGACCTCCCATAAAAATCCCATACAGGAATAGTTTCAAAATCGGAGTTAGAATGATGTCGGACATTAGACATTAGGGTCACTAATACAATCATGACATTTAAATATCATGACATGATTAATGATTACAGTAGTGATTGTATGAAAGCAATTGCTTTTTTTATCGAACTTCCTGAAGAGCAACTTGAGTTGTTCTAACTTCAATTAGAATGGCAACCGCCATATATCGATATTGTTTGCGCAGCCCATTTTCTGTTTATTTTTAAAATCAATAGTGGGGTTTCCGTTTATTCACAGAAGTTGACCTTCGGATTCCAGGTATTTGAATTCGACGCATTTTTTTAAATATAAATTTTCTTATTTATTACCCATACTCATTACTATTAAAATACTAAGTACATACAGTTATGCTTGAAGGATGCGATGACAATCTGACATTTCCTGAAATTGGTTAACATCAGGTTATACGCCTTAAATATCTGCTCAGTCTACTACCAGCCATACTCAAATAACCTCGACAAGTAAGCTCAATTACGAATCCTACACATGCCACCGCCAACCCACCAACAAGTAAGGAAAAAACGACAATGATATTGCCATTCATGGATGTGCCCTTAGTCAGCGTATCTTCAGGCATGGTCAAGTTCTGCAAGCCACCACTACTGATGGACACACCCTCCAAAATATTCAACCACCTTTCCACTATCCCAGTCTCCTTGAACCACCCAATGCGTCTAAGAACATGGATGGAAATCAATCCTTGGAATGTCGTTATGAATGTTTGTTGAGAATATGTTTCCTTCCCCAGCGAGATCCATTTCCTCCCTTGACGACGAACATATTTCTTCGCCATGGTCGACGGAAGGATTAGCGCAGTTTTATTGCATTTCTCTAAAGATCGAACTAACTCCTGTTGCTCCAGCCTCAAATAATCGTAAGCCGATCATGTAGACTGGATTTATTCTCAAACGACCAAATTTCCTCCAACCAGTTTGGGTACGCAGTCATGTACCACTCCTTAAGTGGTTCGAGGATATTACTTGGGTGAAGTTGACTGTTTGTAAGAAGCATAGTAATTATTTTCTCGCGCTGTCTGCCGTAAGTCTTCCAATCCACCTCCGAAGATAAGAAAGCAGAATCTAAATATCGCTTGTGTCGATATCGTAGGTTTAGGTTCCTGGTCATGTTGAAAACATCGGACAGATTGTTAAACCGCCATGTAAGCTGATCTCCATCTGTCCTCGTAAATGTTACAAAGTTATCCTCCACCAACTGCTCAAATGTCTGGTACGCCACGGTCCTTCTTGGTAGAACCATATTGTACACATTTGTATTCTTGTAGCTGTTGCTGAGGACGATCCCCATCAAGAGAAATACTCCAAGCAGGATACGGATGGAATCCTTTCGAAATGTTTCATTTGGGAATGGTCCACCTTGCTCTAGTAGAACTTTGAGCAAAGAAAGCAACCTGTTTAATCCCATACTCCACCAGCCTATATCCCCAACGGCAATTATGCGCCAGAATAATATCAAAACCGGGAGAGATCCAATCAGTGCAATCCAAACTGGGAAATGGTAAACCCTCAGGAGCTCATGAAATGCCAAGGATTCCGTCCCTCTCACCCCGCAACTAACAAAACGAAGTGGGCTGAATGGATCCTCAATTCTCAAGGGAAGACGCAACATCCGAGTGTGTCGCAGGCCATACAGGTTCTCCTGGAACGGGAGTATCGTATGAGCGATCTCCATACGCTGACTGTTCTCCACCACTCGACCATTTTCGCAGTATCCTGAACCCTGCCCCTTGTACAATGTATAATTCCCCGACATGCTTTCCAATCCAAGTAGCGCCACCTGTGCTATCATGTCGTTTGTGGAGGTTATCAATTCCAATATTTCCAGATTTGCCTTGCCTCGTACGATCTGGGGTAAATGGGAGGAGCAACTCTCCAAGTGACGGTCAAACCTCGTCCAAACGGATTGGATCTTCCAGTGACATCTTTGAGCTATCCCAGCCATTCTCAGAGATTCCTTTATAGTTCGGAAGTCGTGTGACTTTAAAATAGCATATGATTTGACAGAAACGATGTTAATATCAGGTTCGCATTCAAAGCAAACGTATGGAAAGATTGCATCAATTTGACTGAGTTTAGCAACATCATCGTTCCCAGTAGGGGCTACTTTAGAAAGAAGGAATTCATAGTTTTTTGCATACAGTTCCATATTCCATTGCATAATCTTGAGAGAACTCTTAATCCATTCGAGAAGCAAGCTTGGCATGCCCCTGGTCCCAGAGGACACTATCGCTATCCTCAATGTTGGCAACTGACTTGGCAGAATGGCAGTGAAGTCATCACTGCTGCCATTTTTTGGAAGCCTGCTTCCATAATTCCAAATCTGAGAATATGTATGATACGTGTTATCAGCCCAGTCAAGAAATTCATAACCAAGTTTGTTCCTTAGCTCCAACTCCAAGTCATATTTAGTAAGAGAAATGGGTGGATGCAGATCAATGTGAATTTGGCAGGTCCATGATTTCATATTAAGTGAAAGTCGGTAATAGTCAATCAATATGCAATATTTTGGATACCAGGAATTGACAATCCAAGTCGGAGGATGAGAAATCTTTAAAGGGTAGCATGAAGCTGATAATTTAGTTGAATGATTGGAATGGTGATGACTTGTATCTAGTACCCAAATTAGTTGAGGAAACTTGTAATGATCGGAAGTAATGGCAGGAACCGGCTTTCGGATTACCACTGGCTGACTTAGTCCGATCAGATTTGTTCCGGCAAAGTTGGTGATGGAAATCAGACAGGAGCTTGTCTGGAGTAGGTTCCAGCTAGCAAAGTCAATCGACTCTGGAAGTCCGTCATATTCTCCGAATAATTGTTTGGAATACCATGCCAGATTGTGGTTGTCCGAGGGTGTGATCAAATCCGGGAGAGTGAAGTCGTTATATCCAGCAGACCATTGTTGTGGATTCGCGGCAAGAACAAAATTATTGCAAATATAAATTATTGGCACCCAAATCGGGATTAGATTTTTGTGGGGCATTTTGATGCTTGATTATTTCTTCAATATCAGATGGAAAATTTCCTTTCGTTTTGATTGGTCTGCAAAAATGCACTTCGCCAAAGAACTTCAGCAAGGTAGGTAGGGATACTAAATTGAACGGAGTAGATGACGTGTCTTTTTCTAGGTATACCTAGTCCTAATTGATGTTAAAGTATTATACTTATCATTTTACCCACCGAAGATATTGAAGATCAACTTGAGCTACGTAAACAACAACCACTCATCTTTATCATTTCATTTACTATATCGGAATTTTTATCACTCAAATAAATATGCCCAATATTGTTTACCCGGGGAAGGTGAAGTTGATCTTGAACTAAGTATACGATATTTGCATTGAATTCATATGTCTAATTGCAATTTGAGTTGCTAAAAGTAATTAATTATTCATTGCATATAAGGAAAAGGATAGTTCGACTCATTTGTGCATAATTATTAATGAAATAGTAATATTACTTGTGCATTATACTTATTTCCCGGATCCTTAGCCACTTCCGCATTCTCAGCCGATATCCCAGAGAAGAATTCAACCTTCCCAATGCAAGAACACATTGACAAATCTTTCATCCAATCTGACTGCTTCGAACTGTACTTAAAATTCCTTCACGTGCGTCGGTGTTATCTTCACCAGTGATGGCTCTTGGACCCTACGGGAGTACATGTTCCTGTTATGCTCGTCTTTCCACTTCAGATGTACTCAAGATTCCACACTTTGACCAAATACTTTGGTTGATGAATTGCTGTTGGGTTGAAGAAATCCAAAGCATAAACAATTCACCCAGTTCTAAGACCAATTCCACTCCTTGACCAAAACCTAACCAAAGCACAATTTGTTGCTAATCATGGTATGCTGAAATGTCAACCCAACGCAAGGTATTTAAATCTTATTCCGATTGCAGATTAATGTATCGTTCGGTTTATTTAATTAAAGATAAGACGTACATTATATTTTGTATCTTAGCATAACCTATGCTAAATATAAGGAGTACACATTGTAAGAGGCTTCATGAATAAAATCAAGCTGAATCTTTCGGAAAGAAATTAGGAGTAACTCTCTATTGTCTTGCGTTTTCGATTGGATCTGCTCAAAGCAGCATACATCACCTTACTTTATAACGGTATTTACTAAAAGCGATAGTGAAACGTCACTTTGG
>JAQIXQ010000837.1:0-20450 GCA_034700485.1 Pseudosinella alba
ACATTACGAGGATACCCCCGGGGTATCCTCGTAATGTTGGGGCGGTCGGGGCAAAATCCGGATTTTCTGCGCCCCCGCTGACGCCATTGACACCAATGATCCACGAACGACATCGACAGGCGCTGGGGCAATGTCGGATTCCACTGAAGGATTTGAAGCCGTGGTTGCTCTGAAAGTAGAAGGGGAAGACAGGATCCTGCCAAGGGAGAAGGGGATGATGATGAAGACGAAGAAGAAAAAAAATGGGTGAAGATGACGCCCAGGAAGATGATGACCTGCCAAAAGATGGGGAAGTCGAGGACTGCCAGACTGATGGATAATTATGGTATGGGTAATTAGTTTAGTTAATTGATTCCTCTTAAGTAAACACTGTTTACGAGCTAAAAACTATTCTCGGTGGCATCGACGAATCATTTCATTTGCTGGGCAAGGCGAATTGACCACCCGTGTGGAATGGAATGGTGGCTTCTCCAGGTTGATGGGAGGGAGCTGGTTTTTGGAAGGGCGTATGATGGCGAGGAAATGGCGAGGGGAAGAAATTGCTAAGGATTATCAACATTTCATGTGTAACGACAAATTCGTTCCATTTCCAGCCGCAGGTCAGCACCTGCTCCCCTTTCCCCTGGAGCAGTTCCAAAAGTTCGGGATGATTCGTTGCGGAGGTGCAGCGGAGTTCTCTGTCCGAACCATATAAAGATAGCTTAAAATCTAAGGATGGAGACAATGACCTGCATGAACGCAGGAACAGGTCACTGTGAGTTGGGTGATGGGTGGGGGCAAAATGATTCAGGTGTCAGGAGGAAGACATGCCAAACTTTTATTAGCAGCACATTTTGGCATCTAGCTCAACTTAATAATGTACAACATAGCTTTTTATATGAGTTTGAATTAAATTGAATGAATGAGGCTGACTTCCGTATCGTATGGTTAAAACGGTTCTTGACAACCTCAAAATTGTAAGTATAATTTTAATTGTTGTGGTCGAAAATATAATATTTATTTGAATCTACTTTCTTATAATGAAGCATACAACGTATTGGTAATATTACTAATTAGGTATACATATTTAAGTTTTAAATTATTAACTATACACATATTTTAACTTTGAGAAATATATATTATTCAAACTGTAGTGCTTCCTGCTTCAGCATTCACTTCCAACGGCTTTGGACTCTGCATCAAGTTGTCGCCAGGAGTCAGTTCATCGCTGTCTCCTGAGAGTATAGTGGGAGTATCAAGGTCCCTAGGTAAATTTGCAGCCCCTCCTCCTAAGTAAATTGGACACTCGGCCTTATTTGGATTTGGAAATGCCTCAAGTTGACCGTGCATGGCTACCTCGGAAAGGAATTCAAGTTCATTCCAAAGGTCGGGAAGGGGAGCCTTCCAAAAAAAAATCAGAACAAGTTAATATCCCCAAAGTTTTATTTGCCGAGAGCTGGGACCAGGGTGCATAAATTAATTAATTTACGTAGTCACTATATTTACTTACATCCAGTTCTTCAATGATCTGTCCCAGTTCAAAATCGTTGCCAGGTTCAGCCAATCCGGAATCCGGAATTTGAACTTGAGGAATTGAGAGGAGAAAACTCGGACAGGAAAGCCTCCCATTCCTGTTCAAGATTGAAAGTCCACAAATAAGCCTCGTCGGTATTATTTTGATATTCTGCCCCCAATTTCATTTCCTCTGCCCTCTCCATTTTTATTATTTGTGGAACAAAAGTCGGTGTGCAAGAATTTAGCGATGACAGAAATGCAGATATTAGGTAATAAATTCCTAAATTATATAACGTCGATATTTAAAAGTTGGCAATTAACAAGGATTGCTTTTATTCTCCGTGTGGTGTCTGATATGATGTGGTCATTGAATGGGCAAATTGACAACTGACAAAATTATATTGAACAATATCAAATATTTCTCCCATTTCTCGAGAACTTATACATTGCCCAAACAACAAATAATATTTCCCTTTCTTCCACCCAAAATGCCAACCTTATTTTCAAGAGGATATAATATATGACTCTGACCATAGCTTTTAGCCATAGCCAGCATATTATTAACTCACCTTAGTTTCCTTTTCCTTCCCCACATTTTCCCTATTTCAGGCAATATTTCTACCATGTACTTAGCATGTGCACATGTATCTACCTATGCATATTAACTAGCATATAATGTATAAGTATAAAAGTATCTCAAACCAATCTTAAAGTTTTTTAATGGACGTAATGCATTATGTTGAGCTCCTGTGATATAAATAGCATGCATCCGAAGTAGTCTAATATTAGTAAAATAATTATTCGTGTATTTCTAGTATTTGAGCATAATAGTAGAATGATACGGTTATTTTCAATCTCGGCATCCACCATAAAAATACTTTAAAATTGTATGCAGGTTAATGGGAAGTCAGTGTAAGCAATAAGTCAGTCATTTTCAGGGGAGCAATATGCATAGAAATACAGTCTTGCGATTATGAACGTAGATAACTGGAGCGTACACGTCATGTTGTGCATTTCCTCACAATCACATATTACTTCATATGAATAGCAATTATTGGAAGGTCCACATGTTCTGTCATGTCAATGACATGATGTCATATAATATGATTCGCATGGATTCGACAAATGAACTCTTCATCAAAAAATACTGAAAATGAATTGCCAGCTTTAGCTTGTGAAGCTGCTTTTTTGCATGCGTAACAACAATTATGTTTCCAAATGTATTTATTCAGTTCAGACAATCGCGAAAACGTTTATTGGCCAATTAAATTTACTTATTAGTATTCTTATTTTCCCATGAAATCCGCAAATTGCACTCTGCAAACATTCGACAAATTGATTTTGACAAACATGCGGTTCCAGGGATGAACGGAATTTCGATTTATCGAGTTATCATATTTTGAAACTACATTCTCGAAATCAGACTGGAATGGACGAGTATAAATATTTCCCCGCCGAGGAAGCACTCTCGTTAGCGCCTAATGTCGTAGAAATTAACAATGGAAATAATATCGAAAATAAAGTTGACAAGTTCATTGGAAACTTATTTGTTCAATCCCTGACGATTTAAACCCCATTGCTCACAACTCTGACCGGTTTGAGTCCGGATTAATGACATCGAATTTGGACCACGACTGTTCCCATTGCTTGTTCAAATGTCCCTTCTACCTCCTCGAGATCATACTGGAGAGAAATCATACGAATGGGCGTCAAACATGCTTCAAATAGTTTAAAACATCGGGATATTTAACAACGCACTTGCGAATTCATGATGCTGATACAAGTGCCCACATTGTTAAAAATAATTTGTGAACCAAGGATACTTGAAGAAACACATTTTAAGACAATGAACAGCATTAACGCATAAATAAGGTGCAATGTCTGAACTC
This sequence comes from Pseudosinella alba, assembly GCA_034700485.1. Taxonomy (NCBI): domain Eukaryota; kingdom Metazoa; phylum Arthropoda; class Collembola; order Entomobryomorpha; family Entomobryidae; genus Pseudosinella; species Pseudosinella alba. Next base: position 3,384 of record JAQIXQ010000837.1, read on the forward strand.
TGAAGTTAATTATTCAGGAAATTATAAAGCGCTTTATTTATATTTTATGTTCTAAACTGTCACTGGACATGGTTCCAGATAGCTATAATTCCGCAATCCAAGTGATTTGATTGCTTCTAATTATATTAGCATATGACTGCTTTTGTTTCAAAAAAAATATCTTTGCGCCTTTGATTCATACAATAAAAATTTAAATGAAATGATACGTTTTTTAAAAGTTATCATAATTTAATTAATATTCATAATCAATGCTTCATCATCGTCAATAAAGTATAGTTATATGAAACTATGACGAACATAACAAAAATATTCCCGATGACATCGACGAATCATTTCATTTACGTTGCAAGGTGAGGTAACCAGCCGTGAGGAATGGAGGCTTCCCCAGGGGGAGGGAACGGAGATGTTTTTTTTTGGAGGGGAAGTATCATGGTGATGAAGGAGGAGAATAAATTGGTATGGCTTATCAACACTTCATAAGGGAACAAATTCGTTCGATTTGATTACAAATGGACTGTGAGCAGCAGCTCCCCTTTCCCCTGGAGCAGTATGAAAATTTTGGGATGATTTGTTTCGCGGAATGTTCGAAAATTATGGGTGGTATTACTCTAATCGTAAGGCATCATAAATAATAGCATCACCGACACATCTTTTGAAGTTAACTTAACATTTCACTGATACTGATTATCATTTCACCATTGGTAATTTAGTATTGTAAATTACTATTTGTGATTGCGTCAATGATATGGTCGGTGATTCCTTGGGGTGAGGTGAAGCGTCTACCAAAAAGTTTTGACAAGGTACTCGTTGGAAGTTATATTATGCAATTAACATGGCAATTGTCTACAACTGTATGAAATGGCTGGTTGAAATATTGAAATAGCCAGCGGAAGATAATAAATTAAACTAAATAAATTATACTAATGAGCCATTCAATCCAAAGTTATCACCCTGAAACGGCAATACAGCTTTTTTGATTCTGATTTAATTCGAATAAATGAGGTTGACTTCAGTATCGTATATTATTATTATTATTAATACCACTTTTTATTTGACGCCATTTTGAATCACTTTACAAACAGCGTGACGACGACTACCTATATAGTAGGACGTTACACAATAACAATAAATGTTTAACAGTTCTTGACAACCTCAAAATTGTAAGTAAATTTTAATTGTTGCGGTCGAAAATATAATATTCATTGGAATCTACTTTCTTAATACAGCATACAACGCTAATAGTAATATTATTAATTAGGCATACGTACTTAAGTATTAAATTATTAACTATACAATGCTTTGAGAAATATAATCAAACTGCATTTATTGACTTACGAACTTAAATTTATATCTGATACGACTTCATATCTTAATTATTTAACAGTTGATATCAACTCAAATCATAAACAAAATATATTTAACTAACTTTTTATTCTGGTTCTTAAAATAAAATAAAAACATTTATGGCTCTTGTCTAACATGAAGAGAGCGGACATGCGTATTCAAGTGTCCGGGCTGAGTAAAATCTCTTGGACAATGGGGGCACCTGAATGGCCTGTAACCTGTATGAGTATTGATGTGATGTTTTAGACTACTCGGTTTCAAGAAACCTTTCTCGCAAGTGGGGCATTTATAAGGGTGATTCCCAGTGTGGGTCATCATGTGTAATTTGAGATACCTAGGGTGGGAAAATGATTTCTTGCAGGTGGGACATTTGTGGCTTTTGTGGTCAGCATGTTTGGAAAGCACGTGCCTCTTTAGGCTTCCGGCTCGGTAAAAGCCTCTTGGACAATCTGGGCACCTGAATGGCCTTAAACCTGTATGAGTATTGATGTGAACTTTTAAACTGGTCGGGTTCGAGAAACCTTTGTCGCAAGTGGGGCACTTCACGGCATGGGTCCTCATGTGGGATTGGAGTTGTCTGGCGCGGAAAAATGATTCCGCGCAGGTGGGACATTTGTGGCTTTTGTGGTCAGCGTGCTGGGAAAGAACGTGCCTGTTTAGGCTTCCGGATTGGGAAAATGCCTTGGGGCAGATTGTGCATGGGAATTGATTTTCACCTGCTCCCCCCCTACTTGGTCGAACACGACCTCCATTCTTAACGGTTCCATGGTTTTGGGGGCAGTTCGCTGGGGCATCAGTGGTGGAAATGGACAGTGAATGTTCTCCTACTTGGGCTTCCACCTCCAGTGGAATTGGACTCTGCAGCAAGTTGAAGCCGCCAGGAGTCAGGTCACCGCTGTCCCCTGAGAGTATAGTGGGAGTAGTAGCAAGGTCCCCAATTAAATTTACAGCACCTCCTCCAAAGTAAATCGGACACTCGGCATTTGGAAATGCCTCAAGTTGACCATCCATAGCTCCCTCAGAAAGGAATTCAAGTTCATTCCAAAAATCGGGCAGGGGGACCTTCCAAAAAAAATAAAGTAAAAAATCAGAACGAGTTAAATATTACCAAATATTTATTTGATGAGATCTGGGTGCTTAAATTAATCAATTTACGTAGTGACTATTTGCTCACCTCCATTTCGTTAACGACTTGCTCCCGTTCAAAATCGTTGCCCGTTTCAGCCAATCCTGCTGAATTTGAACTTGAGGAATTGAGAGGAGAAAACTCGGACAGGAAAGCCTCCCATTCCTGTTCAAGATTGAAAGTCGACAAATAAGCCTCGTCGTTATTATTTTGATATTCTGCCCCCAATTTCGGTTCCTCTGCCCTCTCCATTTTTATTATTTGTGGAACAAAAGTCGGTGTGCAAGAATTTAGCGGCGACAGAGATGCAGATATTAGGTAATAAATTCCGAAATTATATAACTTGGATATTTAAAAGCTGACAATTAACAAGGATTGCTTTTTTCTCCGTTTGCTGTCTGATATGATGTGCTCAATGAAAGGGCAAATTGACAACTGACAAAATTCTGTATTGTAAAATACCAAATATCTCTCCCAGTGCTCAGGAAGAACTTATACATAGCCCAAGCAATAAATAATATTTTCCTTACTTCTACAAATTCAAGTTGAAAAGTTCGACCTTATTTACAAGAACCTATACGTCTATGTGCCTTGTCATAATAATATGCCTCTCTGACCATATAGCAGCTAGCATATTATTAACTTACGATTAGTACCTTTCCACACATTTACCCTATTTCAGGTATTTCATGTAATATTTCTACTATGTACTTTAATTGTAAGTGTAGTCAGCTATACATGACTGGCATGACCAACCGCGTCTATAAAAGTGCCTACCAGCAATCTCAGGTTTTTTTTAAAGGACGTCATGAATTAGGTTGAGCTTTTGTGATATAAATAGCATTAGCATGCATCCGAAATAGTCTTTAAAAATTCGAGTGGATACTTGTAGCATTGGAAAATATTAGTATGGTGAGTGATATGAGTGATACAGTAATTTTCCATCTTCCCATCCTCCGTAAAATAATTATAAAATGGTATGCAGTTTAAACCTTAAACTTTAAGGGACAATCCGAGTATTAATCAATAAGTCAGTCATTCTCAGAGGAGCAATATAGGCATGCACTCTTGCAATTATGCAATAACTGGAGTTACATTGCATGTTGAGCATTTCATTAAAATCAATCACATTAATATGAACAGCAATTTCTACAAGGTTCACATGTTCCTTAATATGATTCGAATGGATTCAGCAAATGATCTCATCATCATCAAAAATACTGGAAATGAGTTGCCAGCTTTAGCTTATGAAGCTGTTTTTTGCACGCGTAACAACAATTATGATTCCAAATGTATGTATTTAGTTACAAGACAAAGGTGGAAATATTTATTGGATACTAAATTTACTATTTTTTTATTTTCCTGTCATGAAAATAATTCCATGAAATCCGTCTTCACTCGACAACACATTATATTAAAGTTGATATTGACAAACATGCGGTTCCCAGGGATGAATGTAAATTCCAGTTATCATATTTTGAAAACCCCATTCTCAAAATTAGACTGAAATGGACGAGTATAAATATTTCCCCGTCAAGGAAGTACTCTCGTTAGCGCCATGAAAATAATATCGAAAATGAAGTTGACAATTAAGTCCATTGGGGAACTTTGTTCAATCTCTATCGCCCATCGCTCACAACTATGGCGGAGTTGAGTCTGGATTAATTACATCGAATGTGGACCACGATTGTTCCCTAATGCTTGTTCAAATCTGCTTCCTCGTTAGTGAGAAGCCGGAAGGGCTATTCAAACATGTACGTATTTATGTCAGATATGGCAGTTAAATATAATCCATCAATCGATCTTTATTTATTCTCAACGTAAATTACTTGCACAGTTTGCCCAAAATCTTATGATTATCCCCTAATGCACTTGGATCAATTGTGCTCGATGACCCAGCAATGGCATGACCAAGGTTGACCTTGGTAGGACTAAACATGTTCGGTTTAAGTCAGGCAAAAATACACGTTTCGGGCGGATGGAAAGTAATGAGGTTTATTTGCTCCTGCTCATTAGATGTGCTTGTGCCAGTGCTCTAGATGACCACACAAGAAATAATTTGCTTAAAGAAATAATTCTATTTTAAATTTTTCGTATAAATAAATGCAAAATACTATGTAATAATGTTAACTTTCAACGTTAAAATGTCGACTATTTGTGCATATTTGAGATCGCAAATAAAATTTACTGTTTTTTATGTAAAGGGTAAAATTAAACGGTTTTATTTGAAGCTACTTTCATTATGCAGCATACAACGCTATATATAATATTATTAGTTACTAATTAAAAATCAGGTATAAATACATATTAAATTATTAACTACAATACTGTGAGATAAATATATTACATATTCAACCTGCATTTATTGACTTACGAGCTTCATATTATCTTAATTAACTCCACATATTTAACAATTGATTTCAGATCACAAACAAAATATATTTAACTAACTTTTTATGCTGGTTCTTAATATTAATAAACTACTGGTTCAATAAACTACTGGTTCTGCTTACACTACATTTTATTATTTCTAATTTCTAAATATTGAATGAAAAGATCATTTATGGCTCTTGTCTAACATGAAGGGAGCGAACATGCCTATTCAAGGTTCCCGATTGAGTAAAGTCTCTTGGACAATGTGAGCACTTAAATGGCCTTAAACCTGTATGAGTATTAATGTGAACTTTCAAACTGCTCGGATTCAAGAAACCTTTGTCACAAGTTGGGCACTTATTAGGATAATTCCCGGTGTGGGTCATCATGTGGGATTGGAGTTGCCTAGCGTGGAAGAATGATTTGTTGCAGGTTGGATCAGGACATTTGTGGGGGCCGTTGGCTCCAACATGCTTGGAAAGGACGTGCCTGTTTAGGCTTCCGGATTGGGAAAATGCCTTGGGGCAGCTTGTACACCGGAATTGCTTGTCACCTGCACCCCTCCGGGATCGAACGGGAGATCCACCAGACTTTTGGGGGTGGTCGTCACTGGTTGTGGAAACAGAGGACGATGTGCTTCCTGCTTGGGCTTCCATCTCCAGTGGCTTCATTTCACTCTGCATCAAGTTGAGGTCACTGTCACTGCTGTCCCCTGAGAGTATAGTTGGAGTGGCAAGGTCCCCAATGAGATTTACAGCACCTCCTCCTAAGTAAATTGGACACTCGGTCTTATTTGGATTTGGAAATGTCTCAAGTTGACCTTCCATGGATCCCTCAGAAATGAGCTCAATTTCATTCCAAAAGTCGGGAGGAGGAACCTATCGAAAAAATAAATCAGAAAAAGTAAAATATTTGACAAAAACTTAAATGAAACATGGATGGGTTAATTAATTAATCGTTATCGGCATATAACCGACTTCTTGCTTACCTCCATCTCTTCAATGACCTCTTCTTGTTTAAAAGCATCGGCCCCGTCAAATAATAACTCCCCTGAATTAGAACTTGACGAATCGAGTGGAGAAAACTCGGACTGATTTATATTTTCCTCCGATGCTCGGAACACGATTGCCTCCCATTTGGGCTCCCCTTCCTGTGGAGGGTTGAAGGTCCACAAATAAGTCTCGCCAGTATCAGTTTGACATTCTTCCTCCAATTTCGGTCCCCCTGCCCTCTCCATTTTTATCATATGCGGGACAAAAGTGGACATGGTCGGTGCTCAATAATTAGGGAGATGCAGATATTAGCTAATAAATTCCTAAATTATATAACTTGGATATTTAAAAGTTGACAATTTCAATTAGCAAGAATTGCTTTTATTCTCCGTTTGCTATGTGCTCAATGAACGTAAATTGACAACTGACAAAATTCTGTATTGTAATTAACGAAATATTTCTCCCTGTGCTCGGCTCAGCGAAAACTTATACATAGCCCAAACAATAAATAATATTCCATTCCCTTTCAAGTTGAAAAATTCTACCTTGTTTACAAGAAGAAATATGCCTCTGACCATATACCAGCCAGCGTATTATTAACTCAACTCACCTTTCCACATAGCTTCCTTATTTCAGGTATAGTAATATTTCTAATGTACTTATGTGCTTGTGTAGTGTTACGTATCTACCTATGCATATCTAGCATGCCCAACCACATAATATATAAAAGTGTCTACGAGCAACCTCAGAGTTTTTTTTAAAGGACCTAATGAATTAGGTTGAAGAGCTTTAATGAAATTTGTAGAATTCCATATAACGATGTTGGCAAGGATAATTGGCTTGACTTTGACAGTTTTATATTGTCCATTTGGTCACTGATAAAAATGAGTTAAAATTAAAGGTTGGATGCAATTCAATTAATGTATTTTCATGTTGTTCAAAAACATTATATAAATAGCATACACATCAGAAATAGTCTAAAATTCTTCGTGTACTTGTCGTGTGATACTTCTACCTAGCATTGGAGCATATTATTCAATAATTATTAGAAGGATAGGGTTACAAATACTGAAAATGATTTGCCAGCTTTCGCTTGTAAAGCTGCTGTTGGTACGCGTAACAGCAATTCTGATTCCAAATGTCGCTTATTAGCCAATTAAATTTACTTGGAAAATATATTTCGATCATGTAAATGGTCCAAATGTACAAGTTACGGCCATGGGAATTTAAAAGTATATGACGTTCATTTGTACTCATTAGAAACTCATTTGATCCGGCTCTAAGAGAGTTTTATTTTATTTTAACTCGTGTGTAGTTTGATGAAAATAAATATGTACTCACAATTTTCTACATTGAAATAGGTCGACGACTACTATTGCGTGTACTTGAGATATGTATTGCAAATAAATTTAACATTTTTTATGCAAAGGGTAAATTAAAATGGTTTTATTTGAACCTACTTTCTTAATGCAGCATACAACTCTATAAATAATATTATTAAATAGATATAATTAATTAACTACAATATTTTGGGACATACCTACATTCAAACTAAACTGCGTTTATTGACTTACGAACTTAAATTTTTATCTGATGCAAATTCATATATTAATTACCTCTACATATTTAGCGGTGCAAGCAAAAAATATTTAACAAACTTTTTACTCTGGTTCTTAATATAAATCAACAACTGGCTCTGCTTCCATTACATATTATTATATCTACTTTCTCAATATTGAATGAAAAGATCATTTATGGCTCTTGTCTAACATGAAGGGAGCGGACATGCCTACTCAAGTGTCCGGACTGAGTAAAGTCTCTTGGACAATGCGAGCACTTAAATGGCCTTAAACCTGTATGAGTATTGATGTGAACTTTCAAACTGCTCGGATTCAAGAAACCTCTGTCGCAAGTGGGACATTTGTTAGGATGATTCCCATGGTGGGTCAGCATGTGTGATTGGAGAGACCAAGGGTGGGAAAATGATTTCTTGCAGGTGGGACAGTTGGGCCTTTTGTGGTCAGCATCATGCTTGGAAAGAACGTGCGTCTTCAGGTTTCCAGAGGTGGAAAATGTCTTGGGGCAGCTTGTACATTGGTAGCGCTTTTCACCTGCTCCCTTCCTGGGTGGAGCGCGACCTCCATTCCTAACGGTTCCATTGGGACATTTGCGAGGGCCGTTGGCTCCAACGTGCTTGGAAAGAACGTGCGTCTTCAGGTTTCCAGAGGTGGAAAATGTCTTGGGGCAGCTTGTACATTGGTGGCGCTTTTCACCTGCTCCCTTACTGGGTGGAGCGCGACCTCCACCAGACTTTTGGGGATAGTCACCATCACTGGTTGTGGAAACGGACGAGGACGTGCTTCCTGCCTGGGCTTCCACCTCCAGTGGCTTTGGACTCTGCATCAAGTTGTCACCAAGAGTCAGGTCACCGCTGTCCCCGGATAGTATAGTTGGAGTTGGAAGGTCCCCAACTATATTTGCAGCGCCTTCTCCACATTCGGCCTTATTTGGATTTGGAAATGCCTCAAGTTGACCTTCCATGGATAGCTCAGAAATGAGCTCAATTTCATTCCAAAGGTCGGTTGGGGGAACCTATCGGGATTAAAACAAGGAATTGGAGCAAATTAGAAATCAACAACGCTTTGATGGGACCGGGGAAAGGGTAAATTTATATGTATCTGTATATAAGTCACTTCCTGCTTACCTCCATTTCTTCAATAACCTGTTCCAGTTCAAAATCCAAATCAGCCAATAACGATTCCAGAGAATTTGAACCTGACAAATTGAGAGGGAAAGACTTGAACGGATTTACACTTTCCAATGCTCGGAACACGATGGCCTCCCACTGGGACTCCCCTTCCTGTGGAGGACTGAAAGGCCACAAATAATCCTCGCCGGTATCATTTTGATCCGCTGCTCCCAATTGCATCCCCTCCTCCTCCACCTCCATTAACCTAATATGTGGGACAAAAGTTGACATTTATAATCCGTGTTCAATAACTAATGACGTTGGAGATGCAGATATTAGATAATCAATTCCTAAATTATAAAACTTGGATATATTTGAAAGTTGACAATTAATTAACAAGAATTGCTTTTAGTCTCCGTGTGCTGTCTGGAATGATGTGCTCAATGAAGGGGCAAAATGACAACTGACAAAATTCTGCGTTGTGAAATACGAAATATTTCTCCCAGTGCTCAGGGAGAATTTATACATAGCCCAAACAACAAATAATATTCCATTCCCGTTCAAGTTGAAGATGTCTACCTTGTTTACAAGAAGATATATGCCTCTGACGTCTGACCATATACCATCTAGCATATTATAAACAATTACCTTTCCACAGATTTTCCCTATTTCAGGTAATATTTCTACTACATACTAAGTACCTACCTGTGTGCATAACTAGCATTCATGAATAAATGGATAAATGCGTCTACCGGCAACCTCAGAGTTTTTCTTAACGGACGCAAATAATTCTGTAGACTTCCATTGTCCATATGACGATGTATGAATGGGCAATAGTAAGCTTGACAGTTTTATGTACTCCATTTGGTCCCTTAATTACTGTAGCTGTTTGGTCAGCTATGATGCATCTGACCCGAAATAGTCTAAAATGATTCGTGTATAGCGGTGGAACATATTAGTAGAATGATAGGGTCATTTATTTATGCACTCTTGAAAATTATGTACATCGTCATCATAAATACTGGAAATGAGTTGCCAGCTTTAGCTTGTGAAGCTGTTTTTCTACACCCAACAACAGTCTTGATTCCAAATGGATGCACTTAAAATACATTCAGATAAACGTGGACACGTTTATTAGTCAATTAAATTTATTTGTATTTATTTTCCAAAAAAAAATCCGCCCGCACCCTGCAAACATTCGATTCGCATTTATTTGTTTAAGGTTGATATTGACAAACATGATGTTGCAGGGATGAATGTAAATTCAAGTTGTCATATTATGAAACTGCGAATATGTATGATCTGGCTGGTATATCCTTATCTTATGTGTCGCCATTCATCGTTTTTTGGGCAATTATGGAATTACCTATGTATTTTACTTCGTCCAGGTAGGTCATATTCCAAACTACCTTACACCTTAAACCGTCTATTAATTATGTTTACCAACCATTTGCATTGGAGCCAGCTTAGGTATGGATATGAAATTATGCCACTGTTTGCTCAATAATGATTCATTTAGATTCTACTGAACTGGATTGATACAAGTAATTTCCGCTCAGCTTGGACTCAAACGTTTGCATATTTGCACGTTATCAACAGGATTGCCCATCATTTAATTGGAATGTCCTGCCACCGCCAGGATGTGCTTTATCTTCACGGTTAGTCAGCAACCTCAAACAACAATCAAGAAGATTAACTGAACGCCACGTCATGTGGATCCCAGACAAGTATAAAAAGGTCGTGTTTGCCCCACCCAAAATATCACTCTCAATTTCTCCCATAAACAGTCAAGTAATTTCACCAGTAAATTCCTAAACTGCATTACAAACCATGTCAGGGTATTTCCAAATTTCCGTAATCCTCGTCTTCCTAACTCATCTCACGAGCCTCACCCTTGGCCAGTCTTGCGACATCGAACACAAGTGCCCCGACGAATTGGACTGCGTCAACAAACTATGCTCGTGTCCCTTCCCAACCCACCAGAGCAGGGACTCCAGCAGCCGGCTTTGCGTCACCAAAGTTGGGGGCCCTTGTCTGGAGGAGGTCAATGGGGTCATCACCCCCTATCCCTGTGTCCCCCACGCGGAATGTAGAAATGTGAGCGGTCTCCATGAGTGCGCCTGTGAAGAGGGATATTCCACCCCGGATTATGCACGGAGTCGAGGTCACTGCTTTGGAACATATGGACGGCCCTGTACAAGCTCGGATGACTGCATTTCCGATTTCCAATGCCGGAATGGGAAATGCGATTGCTTGAGGCTTCATGATTATGACGAGGAAGCTCGGACCTGCAACCGGGGCTTGGTGGGAGCCACATGTAGCACTAGGAGTAGTGGATGGTGTGTGGACGGGGCATACTGCGAGGGACCTTTGTTCTCCAGTGATGGGGGCGTCTGTCGGTGTCGAGAAGGGTTTCAGTCTACTTCGTGGAGGAGATGTGAACCTGTCAATGAACCAAGCGTGGATTGAGAATATTTTCGTCATCATATCAATCTAATGTCGTTTGTTGATTGTTAAGATTATTTTCCTTTAATCATTCATTGAAAATAAAATAATTTGAGATTAATTAATTACCTAAATACTTCGATGATGGAATGATAAGTAAATATGCATGCAAAAAAATGATGCTAAGGTTATGCAACAAAGACAAAGACCAAGACCAAGTTGAGAGGAATTAGCATTTATTTTAGCATTGTAAATGTTCGCATTGCCCCATCGACCATATCCCCAAAGCTGGGACATGATTCATGTCACATGAATGGTGATTTTTGCTGTAAAAAACTTCCATTCAGCCCAGTCCATTCCAGTCCTGTTCGACTTACAATACTTGCATTGTATTGAGTTGTTTGTTTCTGTTCACTTGGCTCAGCAATTAAAAATCCTATTGGCGATTAGAGTTTAATTTAATTTGTGATTGGGTCACAATCGTGGCTATTTTTTAACATCTTCCATCTGCCAAGTTAATTTACAATTTTGGGGAGGAAACGAAGTTGACTAGTTGGCAGGGAGTGAGTTGGTTGAGGTAATTAATTAACTGTGAATTTAATTAAATGATAAGTTTTCTTCGGGATATTTCCATTGATCATTTTAATATTAATTAGTGGAACTAAACGTTAACATTATCAAGTATGGAATGACGGGGAGTGGATTTTTCAATTAATTATTAATATATTTTTTTACTAACTGGCTTATTTATTAATTTTAATTGTTGATTAGCACAGCTGATTAAAATTAAAGCGAAGAAGAAGGAGAAGGTTACCACCGGTGGAGGTATTTGGTTGTCGGGAGACCTTTTTTGTTCGCCCACCAGTGCCAATTTAACGATGGAGTTTATGAGATTTTACGGCGATGGTGATGGTGGGGACCAGCCCCGCCAAGGTCAAAGTGGGGCCGGGAGGATGTCAGCTATCATTGCCTTGGCTACTTCCATGAAGGGGGAAGGAGCCTGGGAGCAGGAGCCTGCTGCCGGGACTACTCCTGGGGATGATGGAGGCGGTGGTGGTGACGACAAGTCTGTGGTTGGAGGGATCGCTGAGAGTGGAGGGACTCCTGAGGTTGAAGTAAGTTTATAAATTGTTCAATGGAAGACTTTAATTTAGAATTATAATTAAATTGTGATGTTCAGCTAATCTAATTCCGGTTCTTGTTTTCTAGATCAAGCGACAAAAGTTGGTGGAAGCAGAGGAGCCTTCCTCGGGACCTTCAGGAGCATCTGCTGCTGTGAGCGTTGCAGATCCCTGTGAAGTGGACTCAACGAGGTCATCTTTAAGCCCAAGTCCTGGAGGTTCAGGTTCCAAAGCGGGTGGCCAGCCCAATGGCGGTGTTGCTGAAGCTAGTGGAGATGGAGCAGGTGCTCGACGTATCGCTGTTGTGGAGAGTAACCCTCTACAAATCCCTTTGGTATTTAGTTGACCTTTGACCACCTTAACATATTTGATGATGCGCATTTTAATTAGTGATTAATTTATATTTGACCTTGACTTCCAGGTTCTGGAGACAATCTTTCGGAAGTGCCCCCCTCGAGCTTTGGCGAATTGCCGCCTGGTCTGCAAGTTCTGGCGAACCCATTCCCTAGGACCTTGGCGCTCCATCCTCCCCATCAAGTCCTGGATACATGGTCGAAGTACAATTGTCGACGGGAAGCCCCTTCTTGAGTTCCTCAAGCAGGTGGAGGATCCCGCAAATGGATTCAGTCGGAAGCCGTATGGGAACTTGTCATTGGACCACTGGATCTTCTCCTCCCGCCATGTCCAATCTGATCGATTCTGGAATGCCGTTGGAAAGAACCTGACCTCCCTCACCCTCTTCAAATGCACCTTCCACAGCGTGGACCAGTTCCGCCAAATCATCTTCCGAACCTGCCCAACTCTGAAGAATCTAACGGTGTCCTGCACCTTTTTCGAAGGAGGGGCAGTCCTCGCCGACAAGCAAGAGGGGCGGGAGTACAAGGAGCCTATTTGCGGGGAACAGAAGAATCTCAGGTCCTTGTATATTAAAATGGGAGCCCATTGCGATCGAGGCACAACTCTTCCGGTATCGTGGTTGGAGGTGCTGTCCCACTTCCCCTCTCTGACCTCCCTCAAAATCTCCTTCATCGAGTGTGACATGGATGGGGAGGAATTTGGAAAGATCATGAATGCGTTCCGCATCATCCGGGAAGAGGATGACCGCAAGCTGCCCGTGAAGGAGTTGGAGTTGGACCCAATGCTGGCGTTTACACTTGAGTCAACCTCCCACGACAACCTATTCATTCTTCAACAGCAGAGATTGCCCCTCCACGCCTTGAAAATCCGCACCCAACCGGATATGGATGGCAGTGTACTCAACAACATCCTCAACTTTCACCGGATGTCCCTGACCAAGCTGCAAATATTCAAAGGCAACTTCCGGAAGACCCTGCTGCTGGGCCAGTACTTTTCCAACTGGGTGTTGCCCTGTTATGTCCAGTTGGAAGGGCTCCAAGAATTGGAAGTCACCCATGTGCTCCAAGAGACCATGGGGTTTCTCAAGTGCGCCCCCAACCTGAGGAAGTTGAGGATCCACATGGGCTATGACTTCAAGGCTGGGACGGAAACTTTCTTTAATAGCTTGAGGAAGGGACAGGAGTTGGCGGAGCTGAAGCTGCTGGCACTGCGGGAGCTGGATGCCCACTTTGAATTGTCTCGTCTGTCGGTGGATGAGCTGAGGCGGTTGGGGAAATGCATGCCCAATCTGGAGAAGTTAACCATGCTATTGAGTGATATGCAGTTTGGGGTTGTGTGCGATCAGTGGACTGGTCTGAAGGAGCTGTGCGTGCGTGGGGGTGAGTTGAGCGATAAGGGAGTGACCGGAGGGGGAACTGGACAAGCTGGAGCCGGGCCGAGTGGCAGTGGAGCAAAAAAGGCGAAGACAGTTAGAGGCAACATTACTGCATTAAAAGGTATAGGACGGAGCACCCACAAAATAGAATGGATTGATTTCACTAATTTATTAGATTTGGGTAAACATTTCATCGTTTTTTTATTTGATAGGATTAAGGACCTTCACCTTCGAGTCCCACAAGGTCACGGATGAGTCCGTGTTCAACGGGTTCCTTCAGCTGCCTGAACTTCAGCACTTGAACGCAGCCATCTGGCCAAAGGTGAGTCAATGACAAATTGTAAATAAATAGCAATGCGCTTTCTTTCCTAAACTGAATTCTAAACCGGAATGGATTTTTGATAATTTTTTTCCCTTGCAGAAACTCAAGTTTGGGATGAAAGCTAAGAAGGCCCTGAAGGCAAGGAAGATCCTGTTGGATGATTAAGATAGAATCAGTTCAAGAGAAGATCAAGGTCAAGCCACATTCAATTCATCTGGACTCAGAAGCTCTCCTCGTTATTGACTTTTTTGTTTATCTTATTATCTTATATGACTAGATTATGTATGTTACTATGTGTTTAGTAATTTCATGACATGTGTAAAATTAACTTATCTTAATGTACCTTACGTCATCGCTCCAGTTTCTCTCAGGATACTTTTATTTGTCGTCGTTATTTTAATTGGTGTACTGTTTTTGAGTGTAGTTTTGCTAAACCCGGTTCTCAAGGGAAATATTGTCAAAACTGATGATATTGAATTACAATTAATTGTCAAGGTAGAAATGTACCTACTTTTGTTATAGTCGTGTTATAAATTATTCCTCATCCACAGATATCATATCATGCAGCCATACAGCATATGCTGGGTTTGGTATTCCAGTTTAATATTAATTTTATTCACTTTACTGCCATGAGCAAATTCTATTCCTGTTACTGTGACCAGATTCTGTAAGTGCTATAATATGCGCAGATACATTTAGATTAATTTAGATATGACTCATTCGTAATCATTTTATGTCACTTTCAGCGATAATGAAATGAATGCTAATGATAAGATAAAGGTGGCAATCATTTACTGCTTCATCATCACCATAGTTAAATCCATAGTACATGCTCCATGCACAATTTAATGAATTATTCATATATCAAATTAGTCAGTCCTAAGAT
The DNA here is from genome assembly GCA_034700485.1 of Pseudosinella alba. NCBI lineage: Eukaryota > Metazoa > Arthropoda > Collembola > Entomobryomorpha > Entomobryidae > Pseudosinella > Pseudosinella alba. The sequence continues at coordinate 18,414 of JAQIXQ010000837.1, forward strand.
ACTTACACATTAAGCAGAGAAGCCCGAGTTGTATAACGCGACCACTCAGAATATTTTACAAATTCATTTGGTTTTATACGTCGCGACTCGCACTGAAATATGGAGGCGTCCGAAACCAAAACTAAGAAAGTGAAGACTGCCGCTATTGCATCATCGTCCTGCTCCTCGACTGACTTTGGAAAGGTCAGGGGCGATGGTGGCGTAGGTCATGGTGGTAATGGAGATCAACCACCTGGAACTGCCTATGCTTTCGCGGTCAACAGTACCCTTTCCGATGACCATGATACTTCCCCTGATTTGCATGCATCCGGGCAGCTACATCCTTTGAAAAATCCGGTGGTGAGTGATTATTGATTTTCGACAAGCCCATTGGCAACCATTTAATTTTTTTTATGCCATGTCATGACTATACTTTTCTTTAAGATCCTCATCCACCTATTCGAGCGCTGTCCCACCAACCTCCTCACCAATCTAAGGCTGGTCTGCAGACAGTGGCATGACCTCTCCCTGTCCTTATGGCGCTCCTCTTCCCAAATCAGACTCCATTCCGACAGTAATTATTGGGGGAAAATCTTCTGCAATGATGAGAGCACCCTTTCAGAGTTCATGGACTATGTGGAGGACCCCGAAAGCAACTGCGAGACAAAACCATTCCGCAATATGAAACTGGACTCATGGGAATTCCACGCTGAACACTTGGAAATGCAATCCTTCTGGGATTTGTTCGGAACTCACTTGACCTCGCTTGAGCTCAAGGAGTGCTCATTCACCTCGGTGGAAGAGTTTCGCAGGATCATCTACAAATACTTTCCAAAGCTGAGGAGCCTAACTTTTTGTGGGTGTGACTGGTATCATTTTAATTATTTTCTCCCGTCCCCGTCCTCATCTTCCTTGGCAAGTGAGGAGGAGGAAGACCCCCTGGGGGCATTGGAATACCGGGATCCTGTATATGGCCGCCATGACAACCTCAAGTCCCTGACAGTCTTCTCTGACGAGGAGACCCTACTCCCAACGCCAATTTCATGGCTGGAGCTGCTCTCCCATTTCCAGTCATTGACCTCCCTCTCGGTGTCATTACCCAGATGTGTCCAGCGCATGCAAATGGAAGTGAATGAAATATTGAGAGCAATAAGGATAATTAGAGAGCGGAATGGGAGGGATAAGATCCCACTGGAAGAGTTTGCCACGGATCCGGCTTTGAAGGTTTCACTGGAGCCAGCAACTCATGGGACGTTTGTCGTTCTTGAGGAGCTCCAGATTCCCCTCCAGGGTTTGAGGGTTGAAGCACATCGGGAATTGGACACCCCACTTGTGCAAAATCTCGTGGAGTTCCATCGTGATAGTTTGCGAAGGATAAGGGCCTACGTGGATGAAGATGCCGCAGTTTCCTTATCATGTTTGGATTTCTGTTGGAACTTCCCATGCCAAATGGAGTTGAGCAAGTTGGAGGAGTTGGACATCCATAACCTTGACTTGATTAGTTTGGGGTTCCTGGAGTACACGCCGAACCTGAGACGCTTGACGATTCGCCCATTCAAAAAGGAACCTCCAAAGACCCAAATGGTTACTGGGACTGAGACACTACCGGAAGTGGAATTGCTCCATCTGACCCATCTCCACTTTGGCTACATGTTGAGCGAAGGTGAGCTTGCCAGATTGGTCAAGTGGCTCCCAAATGTGGATGAACTCACAATGCCCCTGAATGATAAGCTACTTGGTATTGTCTGTGATCATTGGCGGAAGCTGAAGGGGCTAACTGTACTTCCGGTGCATGGTTCGGATTTGACTAAGGAGGTAGTGCCGGAATATATTCCGCCAGATGTAACCCATCTTCAAGGTATGAAGCGATCCATTTCATTTCTACTACTCTGGACATCTGAATTAATACATTTAAAATTAAATTTATCCTTCGCTAGATTTGGAAAGGATTCGGATTGGAAGCCCGGACCTAGGGAATGCCTCCTTATTTCATGGACTTCTTCTGTTGCCTAAGCTCCGCACGGTGGAAGCATGCCGCAAAATATTTCAGGATTCCGT
>JAQIXQ010000838.1:0-20436 GCA_034700485.1 Pseudosinella alba
GGGGTCTGGGGGGGCGAAGCCCCCCCAGCCTATGCCCGAGGCAAAAATTTTACAGGAAGATTTTTGGCCCGCTAGGGGAAGATTTTGACTCGTTAGAAGTTTTTCGAGCCGTGCCTCCAGGGTGGATATAAATTTTGGAGCGTCTTTGGGGGGCGGAAGAGGCTGGACCGTTTCTGCTACTCTCCGATATGATGCCAGCATTGGCTCCATGTGGCGAGAATGGAAGGCGTGGGTGGCTGATAACAATGTCCCCTTTATGGAGTTTTCTTCGCAATATTTGGCAAACTCTTCAATCATCTTAGGCTCCCCGGCAATCACCGTTTGTACTGGTGAGTTCAGAGCTGCGTAATCCGCCCAGAATTCAGGCTTGTCCTGTTTGTATTTCTGAATGGTTCGGTCCACTGCCCTCTTATCAGCGTAGATGACGAGCATTTTCCCACGAGATAGGATGTCAATGGATTGGACTCGTCCTGCGACAAGCATGATGAGTGCATCTTCAATATCCAGGACTCCAGCGGTGACTGCAGCAGCAAATTCTCCTAGACTGTGGCCCTAGACAAAGTCCGGCTTCACCCCCCACGACTCCCACAGTTTTACTAGACAGTATTCCACACAGAATATCCCGGTCTGGCAGTAGAGAGCCCGGCGGAGGTCATTTTGGTCATCAATGGCTTCCCCCCAAAGTACGTCAGCGAGGTTGATGTCATAGCGCCGTTTCAGAATCCCGTTGCACCTGTCAAATTCGTCCCTGAAAATTGGTGATGTTGCGTAAAGTTCCGCAGACATATTGGGATAGGGCGTCCCTTGTCCAGTGAATAGAAAGCAGAGTCGATTTGATGGGGTATGCACCTCTGCAGTTTTGAATGCTTTATTTTTGAGGATGTGAGCAGCTTCCTTCAAGTCCTTAGCAATAATCACAGCGCGGTGGTTAAAGTTGGCCCTACCGATATTGGCGGAATAGGCAATATCTCCAAAACCATATTCGGGTTCCACCCCTTCAGTCTGGGAGATTAATAAATTTTCGTAGGTCGTCAATTGTTGTTCCAGTGCTTCCGTGGTCTTCGCTGAGACCTTCATGATATGCAAGGGTCGGGGTTGGAGTTCTTTGAAAACAAGTTGGGATTGGGGGATGACTGGCGCCTCCTCAATAATAACGTGGCCATCTGTTACAGAAAGCAAGTCATGTTCTATGATAAGCTATTTTAAACTCGAACTAATATTTCGCCCAAAAAATTAACAGGTTTACCTGTTCCGGTAATGCCAAATGAGCTGACGCCAGCAATTCGAGGCTTCCCGTTCATCTTCTCCCATGGCATGGCTTCCAAAGGGATTGTAGCCGGGATCAGATCCAAATTTATGGCGGGGTTGAGGCTCTTCAAATTCAAGTGGGGAGGGATCCACCCATTCCTCATGGAAAGGAGGACCTTAATAATCCCAGTAATCCCAGAGACGGACTCCGTGTGACCCACGTTGGTCTTCACTGAGCCTATCACAAGGGGCTTGGACCTTCCCTTGGAATATGCCTTGGTGATGGCGGCAATCTCCAAGGGATCTCCCACTGGGGTTCCAGTCCCATGTGCCTCCACATAGCTGACATCCGTAGGTTTCACATCCGCATCCTTCAGAGCCAGCTCCATGGCCAAGCTTTCGCAGTGAACCGTGGGGGTTCCAAAGCTATTGCTAATCCCTTCTTGGGTCACAGCCGAACCCCGTACCAATCCCCAAATATTATTCCCATCCCTTGTGGCATCCGACAGTCGCTTCATGAGGAGAACTGCACACCCCTCGGCCCTTCCAAATCCATCGGCCCCCTCATCAAAAGTCTTGCAGCGACCTTCCGGTGAGAACACCACGTTCAGGGTGTGGTTATCAAATGGGGTTAACATCAAGTTGACCCCGCAGGCTAGAGTCAAATTTGATTCCCGATTCCCCAGACTCTTGCAAGCCATGTCCACAGCAACCATGCCGGAGGAACAGCCCGACTCCGTTGCTATGCTGGGCCCAACCGTGTTGAAGAAATGGGCTAGTCTGGCAGCTCCAGAGGCGATGGAGGTTCCAACATAAGCCCGGAAAAAATCTTGGTCCACCGCACGGTTCACGATGTCCCTGTAGCACTGAAGCCAGCTCCCAACAAATATCCCGGTTTGTGTCCCCCGGAGGGAGTGAGGGTCTATCATGGCATCCTCCAGAGCTTCCCAGGCCACCTCGTGAAGGAGTCGATGCTGAGGGTCCATGAACTCCGCGTCTTTTCCACTGATCCCAAAAAAACTTGTAGTCAAACTCGTCCACCGGGGCGGAGAGGAATCCTGCACTTACTTCACGAGTATTACAGGGCCGCTGAATGTGCTCAGGAGTCCAACGGGATTGGGGAAGACGCCTGATCGCATCCCTCCCGTTAATCAAGAGCTCCCAAAATTGGTCAACATTGTCAGCGCCTGGGAGCCGAAAGCTCAGCCCAACTATGGCGATCGGCTCCCTCTTGTACCCGGTATCCGGCTGGGATGATAAGCCCAGTTGAAAATCCTCAGTGTAAATCTGACGGCAATGGTCCACCACAAACTGGATTGGAAGCCCACATAAATGTTAAATTAAATCATCGGAAATTAATTATTTAAATGCCTAACGAATCATTTTTTCCTCCTACCTTCTCAAGGGTCCCCAAGCTAGATAGCTTGATTGCATCCCCATCCTTCACCCAAACCAATGGATGAACCTCCCCAAACTTGGCGATGGCCACTTTGGACGACAAACTAAAACTCAGACAGTCAACCAGTCAATAGTTCAAGATTACCTAATATTAATTAATTAATATTCATGCTAATTACCTCTTGGTTTTTGTAACCGATCCCCGCAAATCAATGAATGAGTTGTACTCATCATCAAGTTTGTCCCACTTTGCGACATTGTTGTCCAGCCAATTTCGAAAGGATTTTGCGAAACTTGATCCCTTCATGGGAGAGCTCAATATGTTCTCCAAAGCCAAGTTATGCCCAAGTGACGGGGTGAAAAGGAAGACGGATAAATCCAACTCGTCATCATCATCCCCCGTCGTTCCAAATGCAAACTCCCCGTATTTGTCGAAAATGTCGTCACAGTTTTTGAAGAACTTATTTAGCAAAATAAAATTAGCACATGCCTATGTTGTCACAGGGGCAACATGAGATAACTTAAAATTGTATTAAAATGGCTTGGCTTTATCTTACCATCGTATTCGGGGAAAGATAGACACACTTGCCAAAAGCGACGAGGGAGAATCCCTCCACGATTGCTTGATCTTGTGGAGTGGTCCATCCCTCCAAGTCTTTGTTGCCGAATGGGACGACCAGATCAAAGGCTTTCATTAATTCCGCCCTGAAATCATCCAAGATAATGATTGCTATTAAGTCTGGGAAAATAATTGCCAACTTTAGTTAGCATAAAATATAAAATTGTCTTGATATGTACATATCTCACAATCCCCACCCCACCCCGTCTTACCTTGCCTTCTCATACACCCCAAACGTTGTCAAAACGGCAATTTTCTTGGAACTCAAAGCCCGACGGATGGATCCGGCCAATACGATCGCCTTCTCCACGTCCCCCTCCTCCACCGCTGAAGTCACCCAGGCCTCCATCCTAGTCACGTTGACTGACGACACAAAGGACTTTCCCAACACAACTTTAGAAATCCCAGGTAATCCGGTTGGTTTTCAAAACTTAGCCACGCCAAGAACTGATCAAATGACAAACAAAAGCAAAGAGTCTCTCCAGCCAGAGGATTTGACTACTGCTGGAAACATTCAAAATCCTATTCATATTTATAACCTGGCCATTTCACCACGCCACATGTGTATTTCTTTTTGTATCGAGTATTTCCTTGATTGCGACATATCCAAACTGGAGGTAACCCAGACTCCATAAAAATAATTCAACCTTAATCCCATAATTACCCATAGCATAACAACGAAATTAGAAATGGATGTTGTTAGGTATAATATAATCCTTTTCAAATTGATTATTGTCGATAGGATTACCGACTACAAAATACTAGAAATGATACAATTAAACCCCCACGCTTAAGCAATGCTAAACAATTGCTCAAGGGAGCGTATCATTTCCCGTCTGGCTTACACTGGCCCAATTGAGAGCCATTGATTGTTCCGCTTTGCTACCCTTGTGTGGTGGAACTCGAACTAATCTAAATATTTAATCGGTGATCATAATATAATATAATGCCAACATTGGTACAAAGTTGGGGAGATGAAGCTAATTAAAATTCAGTTCTAGCGTAACTTGTTTCTGACGTAAAATAAATGATATTTTGTATTTGTGTCAGGTGGGCCCAGGTCAGACTAGTCCCACTGACAATGAGAATGCCATTATCAGATCAACTCCAAATTTTAGGCCGCGTATACCAATTTTCAGGAAATAGTATGGATCATGTCCAACTTCTGTTTCAGGTGTAATCATATTAAAACTTTTTATTTGATTTTGTTGGTTTTCGATTTTAACTGCAGATAACATGTTATTGGATAATCCCAAGTAGTTGTGGAAAACCCAAATTCTGTAGCAATTTAAATTGATATCGGGATAAAACGTATTTTATCAACAAGTTACAATGTTTGGAAAAGGTATAGGTAGTGTTTCATTTTTGAAACGGTCTGCTGCTCTTTATTCTCTACACTGTTCATGACAACTGATAGTAAAAGTTTGGGTAAGAAAATGATCTTGATAACATAAGGACAACATAGTCCTAATCATGTTCGTGGAGGGCAACTCAAAGCAAAACTTGTTTCACATATCATCAACAGCCATCTCCTATAATTTTTGCTAATTGAGTTGTTTCTTTAGCTAGCTCTGGAGGAATCAGGCGTGAGTTCCTCGTACCGTACATGTGTTATTCGATGCAAGATAACGGGGTTGTTAATGTCTTAAAAACAGAACAATGAGTCGGAGCTGATAATGAGTTCCACATTATCCGAGTTCCACACGGTATTTTATATGACAGGGATGATAGCCTCATTCCTGAAAATTTGGTGCCACCCCTTAAAAAAACTCTTCATTTTCCGCTTTTCATAATTATACCTACCATACGTGGATTTTAACAGTGAAATTCAAGGTTTTTCGTTTAATTTTGCATTGTGCATAAAAATATTCAAGTTATAAGAATGTTTCTTCAAAAATGTCAAATTTTCCTCATGTCAATTTTTTCTCGAGAAACGTCCAATTCTTTTCCTCAAAATGTAATTTTTCTGTCAGAAATATTAAATTTTCCTCGGGAAATGTTGAATTTTTCTCGGAAAATGTCATTTATTCTGAAGTTTGCATAAACACTTTTCAAGTTATAAGAATTGCTATCGGAAAATTTTTTTCTGAATTTTACAAACTTTTTTTTATAAATTGCCCAGATAATTTTAGCCCCCCGTGTTACCCCCAGGGGGAGAAAAAATTGTAGAGCACGCTTTGCTCTACAAGATGCTATTACTCCGACATTGATTCAAGTATTTCTTCCAGAGTTATGTAATTACGTGCAAATTGGTACCAAATTTCCTTTTTTTCCGAAAATGAATAATTTGCAGAATATCTCAGAAAGGAACCAAAAACCGCAAATTTGGACAGAAACCCATTGTAGAGAATTTAATTCTCTACTAAATGACGTGCACAAACAAAAGTTATGTGCATCTATACCGGCGAAAGCGTCACTTAAGTGATCGATCCGAAGTAAAAAAAAGTCAAAATTTTGCTAAAATGCAAAAACAAATGGCTCAAAATCACATTGTATTTCATCCGGAAGCTAAGCAGCTAAGTCTTGCAAAAACATTTCACAATAAAAATCCTTACAAAATGCAAAAATCATTAAATTTGTGATTTTTCGAAATTTGCATTTTTTTTACACCTTTTCGGTATTTTATTTCATTTTCAGGCATCTTGGACAGACTGTAGCATTTTCAGGCGAAAATATGCCAAAAATGCCGGAAAACACCACAAAATTGTTAAAATGCGAATGGCAAAAATTACCTAAACATCCTCAAAGCTTAAATGTTGGCATTCGCTTGGAAATACACGAATATGCAATAAAATATATTTATATTTTTTAAACCTGGCTAATAAAACTGGTTGGGTCAAGCCAGACTGAACCCGTCCCTTATCAGAGTTTACTTTTTCTCAAGTTTGATAAGTACTGTTATGGATTGCAAATGTGTGAAATCATCGCGATGAAAATATTCATCTGTGAAGAAGATTGCATGTTGTAGTTAATTATTTAGTTCGCTTTATTTGGTTGGACTGTTAACTGAGGAATCCAATCCCATATCTTTTAAAATAAATTCCAATAGTGATCAGTGCAACCCAAAGTAAGCATGATCAAAATTAATAATATTGTTATATATTACTAGAATTGAACGTGTCAGATGAAACTATCTAATACGTTACAATTAGGCAAATGTGAAACTCGCTTTGTCGGAGCTTCCATATAGGCAAGCATAATTACAGAATTCCCAAAGCTCAATGAGAGCGTTTATGTACGGAATATCCATAATATCATTACTATCCATCACTTTTGGCTGTGGCCCACAGCCAAAAGTGAATGGCATGAAAGTGGAATGAATGTCACAAGTCATATCAGCATAACCAGGGCATAAATGATTAAATTACAAGTTGTATTAATGGAAGCCACATAGGTATATGCAAGCGACACAGGCTAACACTAAAATATCTTTCTTGCTAGATCTAAGATGACACCGAATTTCCCCCCTTAAAAATGACAAAATACAAAACCGCTTATCTTAACTCTGCTTACTACGAAGCTGAAAGCGTAGTACTGCATTGGCTACTTTTGCCTGTCAGTCTGCCCGTACGTAGGAAGCCAAATATATTTTTTTAAAGGTTCTTAGTTCGTAGTGGACATCAGCGCCACTAATATACGTTTTCACGGTGAAATCAAGCTAAGATATATATTACTCAACGGCAACAGATAATAATAGGAAGTTGATAACTCATCTTGGTTGAAAAATAAATAACATCCAGTCCTATATTAGATATTATTTATGGGAGTTTATGGCTGTTAGTGCGTTATTGAAGTAATTGGAGTATTTCTAGGACATTTGAATATGCTGTTTGACATTGTTTGGTATAGCTATGAAATGTCCAGTATGAATTACTCAAGTCAAAAATGCTACAAAAAAATCTTCTCTTTTTCCATGCTAAAATTATCAATTTTTTTTTCTCGGAGTATTAAAGTAATCAATATTTATGTCGCAGCTCCGTCCATAACACCCGTAGTAAACGGTTTATTTTACCTGAAGTAAAAAATAATAATATTATTTTAGTAAAAATATGTTACTTTACAAAGAAGCTAAATGAAAGTCAACAATCATTATCACGTTTAAGGAGAACTTGTCATTATTCATTATCAATGGAAAGTCTCTTACAAAAAGATAATTCCTAGTATAAAAAAATGCAACTTCTGTCTAAAATAGCTTAAAAAACACACCCATGTATCTATTTAGAAATAAGTAAATTAACCAAATAAAGGTTGAGTTGAATGGACGAATACAGAATACAGACTAGTCAGCAGATGAAAAGTTCCGTCTTGAATGGATTTTGATGTCACTAACATATTGTCATTGTTCATTATGGAGGAAGATGGGGATAAAAAGTAGACAAGTTCACCACCTAATTATTTACGCACGATGAGGATGGCGATTGCCAGCGATAGGAGACCAACTGTCTGGTCTGAGCATCATCATTCATCATAGCAGTCAGTTCATATGCAAAGAGATATTAGCTTCGGGTATATGCCATTTCCCTCATGTTACAGTTAAAGCTGCGTTTGATTGCTTGTATTCTGATATTTGGACAGTTGTATTTTAGCTTAGTGACAGGTAGATACTTGGAATGCAAGAAGTGCATTGTCTGGACCTGGAGTGTGACATAGATAGGTATTTCTTTAGTGTTATCACTATTAACTTATCAGGGTAGATAGCATGGGATAAGTGTCCGGGGGAGCATGTCATTGCTTTTCCTTTATGCCTCGGGGTTTGAGACTTACAATTAGTAGTATGGATAGGTTATCGTAGCATTATTATTACAGATATAAGGATGGCTGGCCTCTACTCTACTCTAATTTTTAGTTGAGTAACGATGGCATTTAGTTGCCAGTCGTATTTTACATAGAGTTCGGTTTAGTTTAGGGAGGGACTGACGGCACTTTTGTGTGAAGTTCATCCCGCTATTTTAGTATTTTAGTAGTTATTTGCTTGATAGTAAATGGGCTTGGGGCCTACATGTCTTATCTTTTGGGACTGTCATTTACTTGTATTCTAATATAATATTTGCGAGTTTAACTGGTTCACAGTGATCGGATAGGGCTTGGTTCGCTTGAGTTTAACCATTCCACGTTGTTGCGCTTGTGAAAATAAAATAGACAGTTTGTCGAAAACCAGAGGTCAAAATTTGACCTGTGGCCCGAGTAATTCATCTTTGAATTTTGACCTAATTTTTTGAAGTAAATTTTTTTGAAATGCTTTTTAATTGATAAAGTTTTATGGATTTCGGTTATTCTGAAGTTGGAGTATAAAGCCCTATGCCTGGGGTATATTACGCACCAAACATTTTGACAAACAAGTGAGAATGGAGCTAATTATTCACTAATTTCTCGACCATTTTTCCGTCGATTTTTTTCAATCCCTTTTTAGTTCTCAACCGTACATTTGTTTTTGAATTATTTGATGTAGGCATTCAAATTTCGTCGAAGGGTCGTGAGACCCAATTCTTTACTTGAATGTCGTGAGTGCTGCAGTTTTGAATGTTTAACCGGTTCCCTCAATAATAATTATTAATAGACAATTGTTTCACTATTTTGTTAAATGCTTAGCATGTAATGATCAGGGAAACAAAAGGGTAATCATTTCATAATAGACATATCATATAATTTCATTCCATGACATTAGTTTGTTTTTATTCATCATCATCATCATCATCCTTCGTCACATAATTTGGCAATCTTTTAGACAGAAAAAAAATACTTCTTTTTTATCGTTTAAAAAAATAACTCCTTCTTTTCCTTTCCATGCCTGTGAAACTGATTCTACTGAACAGTCTCAATTAACTACTAACGATGAGTACATAAGTAGAATGGACAAAATCACATCATATATCATTTCACAGGCACAAATGTGCATGTGTAGGCATGGATTACAAGTTGTATAGGAATTGGTGCAGGTAGACATAAAATAGGTAGTCATATTATATTTAGGTAGTCGTGTCACTATTGTCCATTCATTTTTGGTCACAACGTGGAAATATTAACAATTACCGTCTACAAACGTGGGTCAAGCGCTTGGGGAAAAAAACTCCCGTCATTCATATACTGTCCATTGTTCATGTCGAGGCGTATGGCAGTGATTGTGAGGATCGTCTTTGTGGTTTAGTTAGATGCATACGAAATGCTTGTATGAGTGTGATGCATTTACTAATCTGGACAAGTGATAAAAAATATCACCTTTATATTTTGGGGAGAAATCCCCATCCACGGAAATAATGCATGTAATAGCAACTGACAAGGGACCCCAATGTTCAGTCTGACTTTAGCAGCGCAGCTAGCCGGAGCCACTTTATGGATCAACAGCGTATATAGTTTCCCCTGCACATCAGTTCTTTGTCATTCACAGTTGTAGTTAGATTAGTTAGAGTAAATAGCTGACCATCACTCTTCCCGGAAATATTGTTGTGGAGGCTGATTGACTGGCCAGGTAGAAACATGATTTTTATTTTTAATTATAATCAATTCAACATGTAAACCAAGTAGATATAGGTTAATTAACAAGAAACTGCTAATTTATTTGTGTATATACTTAATTGCCTGTCCGATTTTAATTTTAATATTTACAATATTTTTTTATTTTTTTTAGAATTTGGTGAAAACTGGTTGAGCCATGGCGGGAGGCACGGTACCGAGGGAAATTGTTCCTGATGAAGTCCTGGTAAGCATTATGACGCAGTTGGCTTTGGCTGACAAACACCGTCAGTTACATTAGCTGGGTGGAATGGGAAAGGGCAGAGCACCTCATCTCAACTTATGGAAAGAGCATCTAATTTGAATTTTATTTTGTCTTTTAGTATGAAAAATATGGCAAGGTCACCGGTGTATACAGGAAGGAGGGGCAAATGGGATATAATCTGGAGATCTTGAGTCCCCAATCCACGATCCAGGACAGGTTGGTACCTTTTGACGGGATCACGGCTCCGAGTACCCGGATCAAATTTGAGAAGCAACTGCAGGAGCTGCTTCAGAGTGTGAAGCTGCCGGAGAGCTCCTCCAATCCGGTTCTCCAGCGCGAACAAGTAAGTAACTAACATTGCTTTTTAATTAATATCATTGTGGAACGAACTTATCCAGCCTTTTATTTGAACTTGTGGAAAGTGGCAACTAATTTGAGTTTTATTTTTGTTCCAAGTTACCGGAGTCAACGGGTACCGGGGAATACGCGAAATATGGCAAGGCTATTGGCTTACGGATCAAAGAAGACCAAGTTGAGTTCTATCTCCTGTTCGAGCCGCCTCCAAAATTTGATATTACATACACGTGGTGTCCACTAAATGACGTTTCCCACCTCCCTACCAGAATCCGGTTTGAGAAGGAGCTTCTTAAGCTACTCGAGAGTGTGAAGCTGCCCCCTCAACCAAATCAGCCGAGTGAAGGTACAACGGGGGAAGTTGTCCCTGCTGCAGCTTTCTCTGCAGGGAAGAGTCCATCCCCCAGTGGGGAGAGCATATACTCCAGTGGGGAGAACCGGTCCGACGCTCGTGAAGGTGAAGAGGAAACAGAAGCTACCAGTTCCGAGAGGGATTTAATGGAGGGAGCGGGGGAAGCTGCCAGAACACAACCAACAACCAGCCCAGTTGCAGCTTCCCCCGCAGGACAGTTACCGTCCCGCATCGAGAGCATGCATAACCCCCTGTTGGAAGAGGAAACACAAAGTTTCATCAGGTCTAGGGCTTCCAAGAGAGCCGGTAGTGGCAATGTGGAACCGCGGGGGGAAGTCTACCATAAATCTCAGAAATTTGACAAGCCGGGACAAAGCGTAAAGGGGGCCGAGGGGGAAGCTGCTACAACAAGCCCAGTATCTTCCAATGGGGGAGCAACGGGGGGAGCTCCAACAACCAGCCCGGTTACAGCTTCATCTGCAGGGGAGGGTCCATCCTCCAGTGAGGAGAACCCCCTTGTCGGGTTGGTGAGTATGGCAAGTCAGATATTGTCGGATGACGAAATTGAGGTGGACAACCAGTCCACAATCTCTACTTCCAACGGAAAGAAGGCAGGGTCTCCAACAAAGGCTAAGAAAAATTCCACCGAAGATGTTGGCAACTCAGGAGGTTCCGGTTCCACCGGGGAAAGGGTGGACACCTCTGAGGGTGTCACCATTCGGAAGAGCGGAAGGACCGCAAAGAGCCTTAAAAGGTCGTTGGCTGACATTGACAGCGCGGGCGGAAGCGAGGATGAGGAAGGGGACGGTTTTGACTTTGAGCTCCAAGCCAGGGGAAGAAACAAGAAGGGAAATTCGGGGAGGAGTCGACCTAAGACTAGATGCAGGGGCAGTACACCTATGAATAGGATTACCCGTCAGAGCCGTCGGGAGCCGCCAGCAAGACGCTCCTCCCAACCGGATCCCCATAGTCGACTTGCAACGGGGGAAGCTGCGCAAAAGCCACGAAGAAGTGCCCCTGTTGAAACTTCCTCTGCTGATGAGACGCCATCCTCCAGTGGGGCAAATGAAGACAATATCCAGGAGATTATCAAGGAAGGTAGGCGGAATGGAAAACTGACATATTGGGTTAAGGTGAAGAAGGCCGGATCTGTAAAGTTCTCTTTCCAGTGGATAGAGGCTACTGAGGCAAGCGACCAACTGGTTATCAGCTTTAGGGAAAAGCAGAAGGAGATGAATGAGACCCCGAACCTGGTTGGAGGAGGTAGACGTGTGGAACCCGAAAAGTTCAGTTGCGACATTTGTGGGAAGGAGTTTGGGAATAAGAACAACCTATCGCAACACAAACTACTCAAGCATCCTCGTAAGTTGAAATATATTTCTATTATTCATTTCCATTCTAATTTCAAATCTCCTCGTGGTAATTAACCATAGCCATGAATCAATTTGTATATTTTCAGCTCCGGAGTGGGACAAGGTATGGAAGAAGTCCTGCATATCCCGAGGTAACAGTTGGTTTTGCAAGTGGAAGGAGGGAGGAGAAAAATGTCCAAAGGTGGAGAAGGATGAATACACCATACGACGACATATCATCACGGCTCATCTGAAGAAAACAGGTTAGCTCAATAACTGTAATTGCCATTAACTTCACATGAAATTAATGATTAGCGAGTATAGAATTTCAAATGAATTAGTGTTTTTAAATGAATTGCTACAGGGAAAAACTTCTCCTGCCCCCACTGTCTTCATAAATTCGCCACTACAGCCACGCTGAGAAGACATCTTTGTAGGGTTGTGCCAACGGTCCCCTCTCTCCGAGATCATGCAAGGACGGCTCGGGAACCACCGGTGGTTGTGGGCAAGCGAATCGTAGCACTACAAAGTAAGTCATTGCATTTTTGACAACAGTTAGCAACTTCAAGTTCCCAATTAATAGTTAGAATTTAATTCCATTTGGTTATTGTTTGATTGGCAGATGCTGAGAAGCTATTCGTTTGTTCAGAGTGCAACCATGGAGTGATGAACTACGCATCGTTGAGACTCCACATCAAAGCCAAACACAAGCGTTCTCCCAATAAGGTGGAAAAAGCTCAGCAATACTATCCTGGTAAGTGGCTGAACATTACATTTCCAGATTTTTATTTGTTATTTTGAAACATTTATAGCAAAATGAACATAGGAAAGGTTGCCTTTTTATGATGTGATTTCAGGAAAATGTCCAATACCAGTAATCTCCAAGACCAATGTAGTTGCTGCAGGAGTTGGACGTTTCCTTTGCCAAGTATGTCGCAGGGAGTTTGGGTCGCCCAAACAAGTTACTGAGCATTGTCGAAAGGCCCATCCCTCAAATCCGAAGTAGGACTTTTGGAGGAACCGCGGAAGCTTATCTTATTTTATTGTATTTTATTGTAGCACTTGTCATTTGTTAGATAGGTAATTTGATTGTATTGGCATTCCATTGATCTGCTCTGTTAACTTTTGTTCGTTGGGATGTTCGTGTTCGGTTGGTACACGGTTATTAATTACTATTATGAATTACTTAATTACCATTATACTACTCCTTGATATGATATAATTATTATTTTGTATAACGTTGATTTATGTACCATCCTGATTTTTATTTATTTCAACCAGGGGATGCTTAGATAAAGCCGAGCCGGGCTTTGGATTTTTATCATTCTGTTCTGATTTTGATTTTGATTTAGACTTCACATGACGTGTTTTTTATGCTCCGTGATCAAGCCATTTTGATTAACCGTGTAGATAGTCAGTCATGTTTACCTGTATTTGTCTTTTGCCTTTGCAGTCAGTAATAAATAGCCCCGACTAATTGTAAGTATGTTGTAAAAAGATCCCCATATGACATGATCTTGTCATGACGTTTTATATTAGACTTGAGTTATTTATAACATCATCAACGGATGATTCATCATCATCGCTCGTCACATAACTTGGCAATCTGTCAAACAGAAGAAAATGCTCCCATTTTATCGTTTATTAAAAGGCATACCTAATACTGAATAAACTTACAATGTTTAATATGGAACAATTGAACAAAGTCATATCATATTCATCATCATCGGGCACGTGTCCAGCCACAGGACTATCATTCAATCTTGATGAGTATTCCGGAGGAAAGGCTTAGAAAATTGGTTGGGGAGAAGAGGGGAATAGTGACAAGTCTGATTTATAAAATTGACCCTCTCCCAGCTTCACTGAGAAGGTTGAGGGAGGTCGGAGCTGATTTTAATAGCTCATCGGACCATTGCCTATTGGGGACTGCCATCAGTCGAAGGAGGAGCTTGGAAACGCTTCGAACTTTAATTGAGCTCGGGGTGGATGCCACTTGCAAACGAGGGAAAGGGGAGAGTTCCCTCCACGTTGCTGCTGCGAAAGGAGGGGAGATTTTGATTGACTTCCTGGTGGAGGAGCATGGGGCGGATGTGGATGCCCAAGATGAAGAAGGACTCACCCCGATCAACTACGCAATCAAAAATACAGAGAGGGAGGATCAAGGTGGTCCCTGCTTTGATGCGGGGATGGCCTTGCACAGAAGGGGAGGCAGATATAAGAAGATTAATGATTCAGATGGAAACACACCCATTCATACAGCGTCACTGGATGGGAACGTGTTTGCTGTTGCGTTAATTCTTCAGCTTGGGGTTAGTGTGAACCTGACAAATCGGGATGGGAACACTCCGCTCCACTTGGCATGCTCCCTTCCATTCCAGACATCCAAAAAGGAAAAGAATTACCTTTCCATCGTGACACTTCTTCTGGAGCGGGATGCGGATCCCAATGCCTTGAATATGGATGGAGAGACTCCGCTCCAAGTAGCTTTGAACAGGAGGGGAGATATAAACCCGTTAAATGTCCTTGATCTGGAAACATTTCAGCTCCTTCAATCAAAAACAATTAACTTGACATGGACCCCAAGTTTCGCCACAGTTGGGCTGGTCTCCCTGATCAAAACTGGGAATGTGGAGGGGGAGGAATTTGCTGCCCTCGCTAATGACTTGGGAAATCATGGAGCCGATTTTAATTACACAACTGAGTATGGGATCAGCCTCCTTCATTTTGCGGCGCATTATGGAAACGATCCAGCAGTTTACTTCCTCATCCGAGAAAAGGGGGTCGATGTAAATTCTTCCGACAGGATAAGCCTCAGGACACCCCTGCATGAAGCTGCGCAAGTATTGAAGAAGAATGTCAGTCTCAAAATAATAAAATATCTTATTGAAGTTGGGGCAAACGTGTATGGGAAGGATTCAACGGGGCCACCTTTCTCCATCGGTTCATCACATCTTATCAGGGTGAGCGAGCCGAGTTTACCTCCCAGTTTCATTCCCTGGCAGAATATCTGATTGGGAGATGTCACGCTGACTTGTTTCAAGTCGTGTGGGGGAGTGATTCGGCATATGAGATTGCTTTGAGGACGCAACATGTGGACAAGAAGACTCTTGACCTGTTCCACATCAACGTATTTGGAATTGGCATGACAAATCAAACCGGGAGGTGTAGTGCTGAGAACATGACATGACTCACTAAGAATCCTGAATCTGATAAGAGAAACTATTACTGTTTGTCTGTTTAGAATTATTTGTAATTTTATTTAATAGATAATATAATACATCGTAGTATAACATGAAATGTGTCATCAAAACAAAATATGTGAAGCTCCTCTAACAAGCTGAGTTTACATTTGCATAAATCAGGGGGGAAATATCATCAGCAAAATGATGTACCAAAAAACATGATATTGATGTTGGAGCATTTTTTTCCTTTTTAAATATGCATCTCTACTCATTCATGACTACTTTAGGCCAGACGTACAAATCCAATCTTTGGGAACTCTGCTGTCCCGGTTGAAAGTCTCCACTTTCCAGTTATATAAGAGGTTTACGGTTTATGCATCCCCGACACCGTCAACAGGACGAGAGGACAAGGTTAAAAAATAAATAAGGTTTCATAAAAAGTTCATTCATTCAGTTATTCATATTCATAAGTCTATCATAAAAATCTTGGCCAAGGGAAATTCCATATCGGAAGCTGAGTTTATCACGTTCAGGTAGGTAAAAAGACCCTCAGCCACAATCCATGTAAAGTTGTAGAAATATGAGTGAAATAACCCCATGCATTTAAGTGGATAAACGGATCGCATACACGTGCACACATTCGACAAAATTAAATAAAATTAGGAAGTTTGGACTTCGTTGCACCTGGGCTTGGGTGAAAAAATTCTATGAACATTAACCTCAAGTAATGATATAACATCAGTGAGTTAATTTGCTATGCCGATTTAGCTAACTTTTTAGTTTATGCATATTTCAATTTCAAATGACATGTCACAATGATGCTACCAACTCGTAGATTTTAAATATGCTGATAATTAACAAGTCAAAGTAATGTAGTTAGAGGTAAACTGAAAAATAATAATTAGAGCATTTATATCCGTACTCATATTATGTGTAAAATATACCCATCATCGTGTCGACCTAAATAATGTTGGATAATGCTAAATGGGAATGATTTTTAACCTAGGGAATACCATGATGATTTATATACTGTCTAGTATCAAAATAAGCAGGGGACAAAGGCCTGCATCTAATGATAAATTTCAATTAATTGTATAAATAGTAGGATATGGATGAAAATGGGCCTTGTCCTAAATTATATTGAGAGATGCTAATAAAGACAAAAAGGAAAAGGGCAAGAACTAGAACCACTTTTTAGAGGCGACAGATGGTCATGACCGTCTGGACATATTTTTAAGAATAGACTTGTCTTGGTGAACTATTGGAAATATGCCGTAATGAGTGAAGATTTCTCTGCTCTTCTCTTTATCCGTGTCCATCTATACTGCACAGGTAAAAATGATATGATTTGACATGATAATATTTGCTTTGTCAAATAGTGTGTATTATTGTTTTTATGGTTTTGTCTAGTCGGTAAGTGACAAAGGCTATCCTCTTGAGTCATAACCTACTTCTCCCACCCTCCTTCCTAGCTAGACCTTTTACAACTGAGCAGAAATGAATTAAAATTTAAACCCATTTCTAAAATCAGGTTCCCAACACAAGGTAAAAGGTAAAAGCATCATCCTCCGATCCTCGTCAGAAGTCTACCTTACCCACACCCTCCTCAGTTGTCTAAATGCATTTGAACAAGCAGGAGGCAGTCGACTTCCTCTGATCGTTTTGTTTTCTCTCCAAAAACTCTAAATTTTTGTAGCCACCTACTAATATTAAATCAAAGTCTTCAACCGATCAAAATTTAATTGTTAAAGTGAGTGTAGCGTAATTAAAATAAATTTGGTAGGGATGGCTAACCCCGCCCCAGGAAGGAACGATATTCACAGGATGAAGTTCCTCGAAATACTTGATGAATACGACAGAATGAAGCAACGTGAGTTAGCTTGGGGTAAGGAGAGGGAACATCTCTTGCAAGAGGTCAACCAGCTCACAGGAAAGGTAGCCGGTGAGGAGTTGGAGAAATCGGAGCTGTTGAAGAAGGTCTCCTCCCTTGAAGGGCAGCTGGATGATGGAGCTCGGGAACAGCAAAGGCTAACTTCGTTCATCCGAAACGTTCTGAAAATGGCAAGGCAAAACTTTGAGAATGAGTGGCTTCGGGCTTCAGAGGAATCCGATAATCATGCAAGTGTATCACCCCGGAATCTCCTGTTGGTCAATGAGGGTGATGGCGGGGTTGTTAATGGAGAAGAGTCGGGGGATGGACATGACTCCCATTCAATGAACGGCTTGGACGAGGAAGGGATCCAGCGAGAAGAAAGCGTTGGCGAGGAGCAAGACCCTCTTCGGGACGTTTCCATTAAAATTGAGGCCTTCCGAAACGCCGAGTGTGGTGGTGAGGATGCGGGGGGCTCTACTGGGGGCGATGAACCATCTGCAATATCAGCTCATGAGAGTTCCTTGGACACCTCCCAAGTTCTGGCAAGTCAAGGAGAAGGCTTGGGGAATGTAAGTGTCTTTTGTAGCAATAATAAAAATGAATTGAATTGCTCGCCCACAACATAGTTATATTGAAAATTATTTATCGTTAATATAATTTGCAATTATAATTTCATACAAATTAATTATATTGTAAAATATCTTTATAGGCTGCAGTACTGCAAGATTTTAGCAGCAACATACATGGCCATGGCATGGTCCTCAATACCATCTCCACACCACCACCACCACCATTAAATGAAGACGGTCCAAAAAGATCAGGCAAGAAGGCTCAGCCTACCACAAAAAAGTTAAAGAAAAACGGCAACCGAAAGGGAGCCAACAAGAGACCTTCGGATGGTCCAAAATATTTCATGACATCTTACTACTACTTCTCCCTCGACGAACGCCCCAATATCATTCGCATGTTCCCCCACTATGTGCCTGCACAAGTTAGGGATGAGTTGTCCGAACGGTGGAGAAACATTAGCCCAGAGTCGAAGAAGAAGTTTGAAGCACTGGCCAAGACGGATATGGATCGCTACCAAGCCGTAAGATATTTTTTAAGTTGCATAATTGAACACACCTTGTGACCTGATGAATTCTATCGGTTCTTGTAGAATGGAAATCTGGATGAATATTTATTTTTTATTCTAGGAATTGGAGGAGTATAATAAGAATAAGAAGAAAAAAGGAATGAAAAAATGCAAGAAGAATTCTGCCGTATCCCCTGCGCAATTTTAAGTTTGGTTTTTTCAGTCCCAACCTGTTTATATTAAATTAAATTAGAGTTAAACCGGAACTGACCATTGAAAGTGGTGAAATTTCTTAAGTAAATCCAAGCCAAGTAAAAATTATTACGTGAATTATACTTGTCCTGTCCTCTTCCTTGTTATTAGTTTTTTTGGTCTTTTAAAAAGTTGCTATTTATAGTAGTATGCAACAATTGTACTGGGTCGATGTTTATTCATTGGTTATTTTCATGATAATTAGATGTGTTGACTAAAATGTAGTACTAACTCGGCTGATAATTAAATTAAAAGTTAGTCCCTTTTGTATTTTAATTTCTTCACATCAACTGAAGTATGAAGTAGTACCATGTGCTTGTTTGCTTATACTATGAAACTACCCATTTTCGATATTTAACAATTCCTGATAATATGTATGCAAAATACTCTCGTCGTATGCAATTGCATTTTTTATGAAGTTGTGAGGTGAAAAAATACTTCCTTTCGTAAACAGTGAAACTACAAAATGATCGCATCTCATGTGAATAATATAATTCATAATTAATATTACCACATTGTAATTTATGGATATTTGATGCATTGCATTGTAAATGACAAATCTTTGAACACTTTTCCCTAAAATTAGGCTGTATTTTAGCAACAAGTTTGAATACTTATAATTATATTATATTTTCCCCAAGTGGAACGGAGCAAGTTATCTTTATGGTCTTTGAATCTTTATTGTTCCTTGAGTTTGACTGACCAGTTATCACATGTGTGCTTTGCTCCTGCTCACCGTACCAATATTGATTTTCAAGCATAAAGGCCTTGCCGTACGAAACTGTATGGCCATCTCAGAATTAACTAATTAATAAATGTCAAAGTTTCCTCTCTCTGCGTTACTGGAAACTTGGGTGAAGGCCCCACCAACAATGGTCATTTTGGGGTTGGAGTCGCACTCCATCTTCGGAATTGCTACCATGTCAGCATTTTGGCCGTCCCTCCCGCCATTCATCCCCACAAATTTTGTGTGGCAGTCAACAGTTATCGTGTCTGGCTTTCCACTCCTCCCATGAAATTCAACAATGTTCTGGTATGAAATTGATTTAGTTCTCTGAATCCAAACCGCACCATCCGCGACTGATACTTGCCCTTTAATTTCATCCCCAATGAACAAGCTGTTCTTCCCACTTCCCCCATCAATCTCCCCCTGGAATGAGTCTCCAACAAGGGAAAATGTGTCGTCATAGCTCCCCCCAGATACCTTCCATTTTGACCCTTCCACCAATTTGAGGACATTAGAAATAGCGTTAGTGCCTTGTCGTGGCTTTGGATGATGAGAAGGAGAGTGAGTGATGCGAGTGCGAGGAGAAGTAGAAGGTCAAGTACTTGGCAACGAGTTAATTATTAATTACATCGTTGTCACTTAAATGAAAATGTCTGTATTACAAATCCAAATCATACCGAGAGGAGAGTAGCTTGAAATACAAGAAACCATAAAGAATGTGGCTCATTAATATCTAATAAATAATTTTGTTAAGAAGTTTTTTGAAAAATGGCAAACAGACATCGTGTGCGATCCATGTCCTCTAATAAGTTATCATAATAAATTATTATTGGTTGGTTGCAGAGTTGGAACTTTAGAAATTTTCAGATGAAAGATGAGATGAAAGATGACTGGTAATTTTTATAGAAGATGAAGGATGGAGATGAAGATGATTTTGGATTTTAACAAAGATGAAAGATAAGATGAAAGATGGTTAGTAATTTTGAACGAGATGATTTTGGACGCTTTTTTGTAGCATTTACGTGGGTAAAATCGGGTTAAAATATGATCATTAATCGAAAATTGAAATTCTGGTAAATTTTGGTGTAATTTTGGCCAATTTATGGTAATTTTGCTGACTTTTATGAACAAGTTGCTTATTATAAAAGTAACATAAGATGGTTTAGACTTTTTTCAAGATGAAAGATGAAGATGATAGATGATTTACTGGTTTTTCAAGATGAAAGATGAGATGAAAGATGATCATCTCATCTCATCTTCATCTACAGATTGTCATCTTAAGATCATCT